>PVHX01003023.1:120526-152605 GCA_004024805.1 Geosciurus inauris | reverse complement strand
GTGCATATAAAGGTGTTTAATATGAAGAATTTAATCTGCTTATAATTTTGTGCAAAGTTAGAAAAATTATGATTGTAACAATTTTTTCTATTTGCCTCAACAAATGTTTTCAGTGAACAGTGTGTACAGCTTCTGAAAATTTGTTTTTTTTCTGTTATGTTTGATAACATGTATTAAAATGCAATTTTTGAGAAAAAAAAAAGAATGAGATGGACAATAATGCCCTAGGTACATGTATGACTGCACATATGGTGTAACTCTATATTGTGTACAACCAGAGAAATGAAAAATTGTGCTCCATTTGTATACAAAGAATCAAAATGAATTCAGCTGCCATGTATACCTAATTAGAATAAATAAATAATATACATATAATATACTTAATTTTGTTTAAGAGAGGGTTCTTTTCTAGATAGAAAAGAACAATTGCTCAGAGTAAGAAAAATTTTCTTGGACAAAAGATTGGTGAAAATGTAGAAAACAAAATCAATATACTGCCAGGAGTGTAAAAATTGGTATAACATTTTGAAGAGCAATGTGGAAATATCTTAAAAAGCTGAGAATGTGTGAACTCTTGGGCTCAAAATTTCTATTCCTTGGTACACATCTAGAGCAGAGCTTCCCTTCCTTATTGTTATACCAAGAGTGGCCAAGCATGGCTTGGGTCAGCTAGAGTCCCTAAGCAGGTCTCCACTGTCTGAACAGCCCTCGTCTTTTACCTATATGCTTTCCCAGTGTGTGTGGTCATATAAGAAATGTCATTGCTCTAGAGAATTTTCATGTGTATGTGTTTTCAGTACATGGAACTGAGCTCAGGGACTTTTTTTTTTTTTTTTAACCCCTAAGCTACATCCCTAGCCCTTTATATTTGTTTATTTTTTAAGTTTTGAGACAGGGTCTCACTGAGTTACCCAGGCTGGCCTTGAACTTGCAAATCCTGTCCTGTCTCAACTTCCCAAATTGCTGGGATTATAGGAATTCTCACATGTTTATGAGACCTGTACAAAAATGTTCTTAACAGTATTTCTGATAATAGTAAAAATGTTGAAAGCAGTCTAAATGTTCATCGACAGAAGAATGAATAAATAAATCCTATTTATAATAAATAGTAGTTTCAAAATAAAATACTGAATACAGTATTTCATTTGGTTATAAATGAACCAGAGTTAGGGACATCCTTATGATAGAATCTCTAAAAAATGGTAGGGGGATAAAAGGATACACAGTCTATATAGAATATGATATTATTTACATAACATTTGGAAGCATACAAAAAACAATAGCATATTGATTAGTGCTACAAGCCTGTAGAAAAATATACAAAGTAATGCTGCATGCAAATTATAACCAAATTCAAATTAGTGGTGATTTCTAGAGTGGGAGCAAGAGGGTGACAACTGGCGATCAGAACAGAGTCCTTCAATTATAATGCTGATACTATATTCTTAAAAGTGATTAGAGGAGGGGCTGGGATTGTAGCTCAGTGGTAGAGTGCTTGCCTTGCATGCGTGAGGCACTGGGTTCGATCCTCAGCACCACATAAAAATAAATAAAGATATTGTGTCCATCTACAACTAAAAAAATACAAAAAAAAAGGGATTAGAGGATACATGGGTATTCCTTGTATTATTACATCATTTTTGCCTGTTTTATTTCATTAAAAATGTTTTCTCAACTTTACTGGTGAAAAGTCAGCCATCAGCCTCAGCTTTGAGCAGAATTAAATGCTGGAAAAAATATAACATTCATTCCTTCAATAAACACCTATTGCATGCTTTATCAGTTGCTATATTAATTTGTTAGGGTTCCATAATAAAGTACCACAGTCTGAGTAGCTTAAACAACAGAAGTGTATTTTCTCACAGTTCTAGAGGTTAGAAGTCCAAGATCAAGGCATCTGAGGTCTTTTGTAGATAGTGATCTTCTCCCAGTGTTTGGGTGGTTTCTCCTGGTGTGTCTGTGTGCTAATCTCATTTTATAAGAATACAAGTCTGTTGGATTAGGGCCTGTCCTAATGACCTCATTTAAATTTAATTGCTTCTTTGAAGAGCATATCTACATATGTTACATTCTGAGGTACTGGACATTATTAGGACTTCAACATAACAAATTTTGGAGGGAATACAATTCATCCTCTAATAGATGCTTATTGCTGAGTAAGTCCTTCAGCCCTGGATGTTACCTAACAGCAAAAACATGTGGGAGGCATTGAAAGTCTCTGAAGGAGCCACTACTGATGTGGAATTTCTGTACTTCAATCTTAAATAAGAATGTACGTAGTCTATCCTTTGATTTTTTTCCCCTCTCTTTTAAATTATCTTGTACTTCATAAAATGGTTGAGAATACTGAAAATACACAATATTTTTAAAAAGGCTGTTTTTTTTTTCTGTTGTTGCTGTTTTGGGATGTCAAATAGATAAAATTGATCATGTAATCCATATTAATCCATCCCACTTTTTTTTTTTTTTTGGTACTGGAGATTGAACTCAGGGGCACTCAACCACTGAGCCACATCCTCAGCCCTGTTTTGTGTTTTATGTAGAGACAGGGTCTCACTGAGTTGCTTAGCTCCTCGCCATTGCTGAGGCTGGCTTTGAACTTGTGATTCTCCTGTCTCAGCCTCCCTAATTGCTGGGATTACAGGCTTGCGCCACCGCGCCCGGCTCCATCCCACTTTTGACTGAACCATTTGTATTTATATTGTGTAGTTAATGTTGATAAACATTATTAGTGAATGTTTATTTTCCCCTAACTAGATTGAGCATTAAAGAAAGAATAAATGCTGGGTGCAGTGGCCCATACTTATAATCCCAGCTACTTGGGAGGCTGAGGCAGAAGGATCACAACCTCAAAGCCAGCCTCGGCAATTTAGTGAAACCTGAAACAACTTAGTGAGACCCTGTCTCAAAATAAAAAATAAAAGGCCTTGAGATGTGACTCAGTGGTAAAGTACCCCTGCGTTCAATCCCTGGTATAACAACAACAACAACAAGGGACTGGAGTTCAGTGGCAGAATGTATGTCTGGCACATGTGACACACTGGGTCCAATCCTTAGCACTGCATAAAAATAAACAAAATAAAGGCATGCTGTCTATCTACAACTACAAAAAAAATAAAAACCAACAATAATACTATACTTTCTCCTAAACCTGTTTCATAATCCTTTGTCCATTTCTGCTAGTATTTGCTCCATGAAATGCACTCATAACGATACTCTAAGGACCTGAGGGCAGTGCTTTTACTCTTTTCTTTTTTGGATTTGGTTAAGACATTTTGGGTGTAGCTGTAATGTTAGCTAACTATAAATCTGTTTATTCACATTTACAGTCTTTACACAGTTATTCCCACATTGTTATAATAAGGATTAGTGAGTCTACATGTATAAAGCATTATGATAATGAAATATACTTTATTAGACAAAGCTTAACGGTGTTATTTCATTGCATAATGTCTTATAGTGTTAAAACAGTTTTGGAGGCTGGGGTCGTGGTTCAGTGGTAGAGCGCTTGCCTCACATGCGTGAGGCACTGGGTTCGATCCTCAGCACCACATAAAAAATACATAAATAAATAAAATAAAGGTTTTTAAAAAACAGTTTTGGAATCATAAACAATTTTATTTTGTGATTAAAGACTTATGCATACTATTTTAGGGAAAAGATTCTTTGAATCTTTTTTTTTTTTTTTTTTTAGAGACAGGGTCTCACTGAGTTGCTTAGTGCCTCGCCAATGTTGAGACTGGCAATCCTCCTGTCTCAGCCTCCCCAGCCACTGGGATTACAGGCATGTGGCACTGTGCCTGATGGATCTTTTGTTTTGAAATATTTGGTTTTATGACTTATAAATACAAGTTTATTGTATAACACCAATACAATACATCCTCTGTATTGTATACACCCTCTTTACACATCCTATTTTGGAAACTAGATTATCATTTTCTTGAGGATAGAGAAGGTTTTTTCTATCCTTTTTACCTAGTATTAGTGTCCTCTAATTGGGTTAGAGGATACCCAATAAATATTTAATGTTGGTGAAACTCATTACTGGGCAAACTGCTACAAAGGTATGTTGAAGTGTAGTTTTACATGGGCAGGACAAACAAAGAGGTCAATAAATTTACGTAGGTGGTTCATACCAATAAATTTATTGAATGACATAAGAGAAGTTCTGAGAAAAATATAAAACCTCTTTCCAAATTCCCAAGTAAATTACAGAGGAGTGTAGACTTTACTATTTTGGTGGTCTTCTAATAAATGACATAATATTTGTTTTTTTTTTCTGACCACCTTCCAGCAGTGATTAAAGAAAAGATCAATTCCATAGAACTGTTAAGAATTTACTTGAGAAAGCATCAGTTTTTATTATTTAATTTGGCTTTGGAATTTGTAGGCAGTCCGACAGAGGGCGCTGTTGGACTACCAAGAAGATACCAAGAACCTTTAAAACTGGATGCTGTTCCACTGAGCAATGGTAACATGAAGAGAGGGAAGCATTGACTGAAATAGATTATAAAAAGTTTGTTTATCATAATCTGTAACTTTTTTTTCTTCTGAAACAAAGGTCTTGCTAGGTTGCCCAGCTTTGTGGTTAACTGGGTTCAAGTGATGATCCTCCTCACATTCCCAAGTAACTGGGACGACAGAGTGTGAATTGTTGCATGAATTGACTATATAATTTTTCATTTCTTAAACACTAGATAAAAGTAACTGCTGTAAGTTTCAAAAATCAACAATAATTCTAATTTGGAAGATTTTTTAAATATCTAAAGTTTGAAGTATGGAAATATTATTATAATTTCCATTCATGTCTGATGGCAATACTGATTGACAGTAACATACCGTGTATCTGTCAATATGAATATATATATGTGTTAGGCCATGGGCTAAGAACTTTCTGTGCATTATTCTCAACAGCTCTATTAAATAAGTAGTGTTGTTTTCCTCTTTTTATTTTTAAATTTTTTATTTATTTTTAATTAACAAAATCATGTTTATTCAATACAACATATTGTTTTGAAATATGTTTTATCTGCTTTTTAAAAAAAGTGAGAAAAGAAGCTGGGCATGGTGGCACATACTGGTAATCCCATCTACTTAGGAGGCTGAGGCAGGAGGAACATAAGTTTGAGGCTGCTTTCAGCAATTTAGCAAGGCCCTAAGCAAGACCCTGTCTCAGAATAAAAAAGGGCTGGGAAATCCCTAGTACCCCCCAAAATTTTTTTAAAAGGCTGGGGATGTAGTTCAGTGGTAGAATACCCCTGGGTTCAATCTCCAATACCACAAAAACAAAACAAAACACAAAAAGAACACAAAGAGAAAATAAACCAGGCCCAGTTGGGCATGAGGCTAATTCCAGCTGCTTGGCAGACAGAGCAAAAGGATCCCTTGAACCCAAGAATTTGGGACCAGCTTAGGTAACATAGCAAGACCCTGTCTCTAAAAACTAAAACAACAAAAAATTAAAAACTAGCATCTTAGGTTAAAATGATTTCCACTAATAAATAACAAAACTAGCATATGAATCCGGAGGTTTAAACAACAGAATCCATGTTTATGCCTAGTAAATTTTACTGCAAATGACTGTTCCCTTGTTCATGGCCCAATTATGCAGATAATAGTGAATTGGGGTTTTTTTTCCTTTAACTTTCAGTTGTTGTTGAAAGTATGTAGCAACATCGTGACCCCCCACTATTTACATTAGTGATACTACTGGGAAATTTGGCTTTTAATTTCCTGGTAGTATGGTAATTTAAACTCGGATGCCATAGAATGATTTGATTCCTGGTTAAAACACTGATATTCAGAAAATAGTATGGTAAGATGAAAAGAAAACTGAATTGAAAACCAGGTAATCTGATTTATAGTGTATTTTACTAATATCTGAATGAGTTTCAGAACTAATCTCTCTAGACCACTGTCTTTCAAGTGAAGGACTAGGAAACCTCAATTCATAAATCTGACTTTTTTGGTTTTGTATGTGGAAATCTTTCTGTTTCATATCCACATGTTAATATGTCTTGTTCAATTTCTAGGAGCAGCGTATTAATATAAATGTGATAATGTCATGTGTTTGGTTTAGCACTGGTGAGGAATCTTCAAAAAGATGTAAAGTTCAGAGTCATTTGTCTTTGACATGTCTTAGGACATGGCCTTTCTTCTACCTATGCATAAGTTCCTGGGAATAGCTTGTACATTCTTCCTTTAATTTTGGTTAAATCATTTCCTTAGAGGAAAAGAAGGCTGTATCTGGTCTTTAATTCTTGGTGAAGGGGTGTGGAATTTGTCAACTTGTGAGAGAAGCCTGCAGAATAATAGTGTCATAATTGCTCTATTCTTATTCCTTAGCTTTCTTCTGTGGAGGCATTCAGGAATTCTTTCTTTCTGAAAATAAAGTTATGGTATCAATTCTTAAGCAAACAGTGAAGAGAATGGTCACCTAATTCTTATGTGAGTGGTTAATATGCTGCTTTGTTTTTTCTTTTTCTTTCTTTTTTCTTTTCTTTTCTTTTTTTTTTTTTTGGCACTGAGGATTGAACCCAGGGGCACTTTACCACTGAGCTACATTCTAGACCTTTTATTTTGAGACAGAGTCTTACTAAATTGCTTATGCTGGCCTCCAATTAGCCATCCTCATGCGTTAGCATCCCAAGTAGCTGGGATTACAAGAATAAAGGCATGTACCACTGTACCTCTGCTAAAGTTTCTCTACAGTTCTTACAGAAAAGTCTTCGGGCCATGTTTGTAGGCGTGTAGTTCTTATTGGTTACTAAAGGATTTGTAGATGGTATACATTCATTCAATAAGCATTGGTTAAACCTGTGTTAGCCATGGAAATATAGCATTGAACAAAACACAAACATTCCTAACCTTGTGGAATTTACAATTTACAATTGTGAGGACAATGAGGCAATACAGAAAATAAGTAAAATATTTAGTAATTATGTAGTGGTAGACTCTATAGTGAAAAACAAAACATGCTTAAAGAAGGGAGATGGAGGAGTATTGGACTGTGTAAAGTCTGCAGTTATAAATAGGGTATTCAGCTAGGCATGGTGGCAAATGCCTGTAGTCCCTAGTCCCAGCACTCAGAAGGCTGAAGCAGGAGGACTGCTTAAGCCCAGGAACTTGGGGGCAGACTGGGCAAAGTAATGAGACACTGTCTCAAAAAAGAAAAAAGAAGCTGGTGTGATGGCGAACATATCTAATCCCAGCAGCTCCGGAGGATGAGGCCAGAGGATAGCGAGTTCAAGCCAGCCTCAGCAATTCAGCAAGTCCCTAAGTAACTTAGTGAGAACTTGTCTCGAAACAAAAAATTTTAAAAAGGGCTGGGGATGTGGCCCAGTGGTTAAGTGCCCCTGGGTTCAATCCCTAGTACAAAAAGAAAAAGAAAAGAAAAAGGAAAAAAGAAAAGTAAAGAAAAAGGAAAAAAGATAAGTAAAAAGGTAGTAAATAGATAAGTAAATAAAGTATTCAGGAAATAATTTGCTGAAAAGTGGACATGGAGCAAAAACCTGAAGGAAGTGAAAGGAATAAGCTACATGGACTCTTGATAAAAAAACAAACAAACAAAAAACTTTCCAGGTAAGGGAAAGAGCAACTGCAAAATTCCTGAGGTGGGAGTGAGCTATTAATAAAAGAGCAAAGGGGCTGGGATTGTAGCTCAGTGGTAGAGCGCTTGCCTCGCATGCGTGAGGCCCTGGGTTCGATCCTCAGCACCACATACGAAGCAATAAAATAAAGACATTGTGTTCATCTACAACTAAAAAAAAAAAAAATTAAAAAAATTAAAAAAAAATAAATAAAAAAATAAAAGAGCAAAGTGGTTAGGGTAGCTGGAGGTAGTCAGTGTAAGGGAAAGATAGATGATGGGAAATAGTTTGAGTAGGACCCTAACCAGGATATTGACTTTCACCTTAAGATAGAATGTTGCTCTCTCTCTGCTTTCTGATCAACATATGAGCTGTTTCCCTCTGCCACACTCTTCTGTCATGATTTCCTGCCTGTATGCCTGCCATCTGCCACTGTGGACCTCTGGACTGCTCTGATGCTAGGTCCATGCCCAACCTGATAGAGAACAAGGACTTGGGGTTACTTTCCCCGACTTTGCCCCCTTTCAGCAGGAAACAGTTTGGAGATGCCCATTTTTCCATAGAAATGGAATGCAGAAATTGATAGTGAGGAAATATAACAGTGGTCCACTTTAGGCTTTGAATATAACCCTTGCTGCTCTGCCACAGCAGCTTATTTTTAAAATGGATATGTTTCTTTCTCTTCATCTCTCCCTGCTTCTCCCTAATCTGTCTCTCTTTCCCTAATCTCAGGAGAAACAGGATTACCTTTCTTCCCCATCTGTCCCTGAGTACACACCCACCATAGGAAAGAAGTAATCCAGACTTTGGGGATGGTACTAGAAGATCTCAGAAATGACTCTTCCAAATTAACAAGTGAATTACAATTCCAGACAGAGAACATGTGGTATGTAGCCTTTGAGTCACCTCTTTAACACCCCCCCCACCCCCTCACACCCCCCTCCACCCCCCACCCCCGTTCCTGCTGATGGGCAGAATCACAGCCTTTGGCACAGGAGTCCCCTGTGTTTCTCCTTTGCTAGGAAAGCAGTAAACTTTCATAAACCTTCTTTTTCTTTTTTCTCAAAAAAAGAAAAGAAAAGAAAAGAAAAGAAAAGAAAAAAGAAAAAGGAAAAAAGAATGTTGTTGAAGAGCTTTGAAGACAGAGGATCCCTGCTGAGAATACATTATAAATTGCTGGGACCAAGGCAAAAGAAGGGAGATCAGTTAGGAGTTTTTAAAATAAATAGTTTAGGTAGGAGTTGGGAGAATTTAGCTGGGACCTGGAGATGGGGAGGATGTGATTGGATTCTGGAGACTGAAAATAGACTGTAGGAAGAGTGGGTTGTATGGGAGAAGATTGCATTTCCTCCTTTAATTTCACTGTTACTTCTGTCTCCTATAGGTACACACAATTAGAACTCGGAAACAACCAATTTTCCTTTTCCAAACCATACCGTATGCCATAGGAATTAAGACTAGGTTGTTTGGGGAAAAGTGAATGCTGGAGCAATATAAATTAATTGGATATATGCCTTTGTATCTTATTGTTTTGACATTGTTTTAAAAGGTTCAATAAACTCTAAATGGAACTACAAGCAATCTAATCACTTCTGCTGCTTTATTAGAAATGCTCTTGTAATCATGTTAATTATATTACTTTTAACTACATAAGCCTTGTGTCTCTTCCTTATAAATTGATGTTTATACCCTCTGTAAGATAAATATAAAGCCTTTTTGTTCACATCTTTATATACTTGAGCACTTACTATAAGAATGTAGTAATTGGCAATGAAATGGTGGATTAATATTATTAGTCTGAGCTTACTGTTATAATATAACAATTATGCAAAATATATAATTAGTTGTTTTTGTTATGTAACATGTAGAACTGTAATAGCACAGAATTAGCGAAGATGACATAAGGTACAAGAAGGCAAGTAAATTGCTATCTAATTAAAATTTTACTTCTAATATTAGTAGAATAATAAACTTCTCAGTGCTTTCTTTGTTTCCATGTTCCCAAAGTTCCCACAACTCTGGTATATATCCATTGAGTAATATTTCCTTGAGCCCTCTTTCTCTCTCTCTTCCTTCAGTGCTGGGAATGGAAACAAAGGTCTCGTGCGTTCTGGGAAGACAATCTACCACTGAGCTACATCCTCAGCCCCAAATAATATTTCTGATTTTAATAATTTAGTTTAAGAACAATGCTGGGTATGGTGGTGCCCCAGTTACTCAGGAGGCTGATGCAGGAGGATCACAAGTTCAAGGCCAGCCTTAGCAATTAGCAAGGTTCTAAGCAACTTTGTGAGACCCTGTCTCAGAAGACAAAAAGGGCTGTGGTTTTGGTGCGGTGGTTAAGCATCCCTGGGTTCGATTCCCATACCAGAAACTAATTTAGTTTAAGAAGAATTAAAAAAAAAGGGCGGGGGGGAAGGGCTGGGGTTATGGCGCAGTGGTAGCGTGCCTGCCTAGCACGCATGAGGCACTTGGGTTCAATCCTGAACACTACATAAAAATAAAAAATAAAGATATTCTGCCACCTACAACTAAAAAATAAACATTTAAAAAAAAAGAAGAAATAAAAGGTTAACTTTTTCCCAATAACTCTCAGTGTTTATGTTAGCTATCTTCCTATTAGTGTAACAAAATACCTTAGGCAATTAACTTAAAAAGAGGAAATTTTTATTTTGGTTCATAGTTCTGGAGGCTTAAGTTCATGGTCAGTTATTTCCTTTGTTTTTGGGGCAGAATATCATTGTGGGCAGTGTGTGGTGGAAAATACTACTTACCAGCCGGGCGCGGTGGCTCACACTTGTAATCCCAGCACTTAGGGAGGCTGAGACAAGAGGATCGCGAGTTCAAAGCCAGCCTCAGCAATGGCGAGGCGCTAAGCAACTCAGTGAGACCCTGTCTCTACATAAAACACAAAATAGGGCTGGGGATGTGGCTCAGGGGTCGAGTGCCCCTGAGTTCAATCCCTGGTACCAAAAAAAAAAAAAAAAAGAAAATACTACTTACCTCATGGTGGCTGGGAAGCAAAGGAGAGAAGAGTAGGGGCAGGGGTCCCAATATTCCCTGATGACCTAACCTCCTTCCACCAGATTTCACTTTAAAAAAAAATTTTTTTTTTTAAGTTGTTGATGTGTAACAGGGATTCACTTGATGCTTTGACTATATCCCTTATGGCTTTGAAACTTATGTTTTTTTTCCCCTCAGTCTTCTTTTCTCTAAACTTCTCCTTCCTGATCTTTTCCCTAACCTTCTCCTTCCTGATCTCTCCTCCCTAATCTCATTATCTTTGAATCACCTCTATAAAAGCCTCCTGTTCCTATGGATAGGGAGAATCATAGCCTTTGGGACAGGAGTCCCCTGTGTTTCTGCTTTGCTAGCAAGCAATAAACCTTCTTTTTCCTTTTTCTCAAGACCTTGTCTTCATTATTGGATTGGTGTTGAGGACTAGGACCAAGCTTTCAATTACAAATTTGGTGAGCCAGCCAGGAGCTGAGAGCAGCCCCCACTCTAGCTTTCTTGGGCAGGCTGGCTCTCCAAGGAACCTCACTTCCATGCTGAAGATTCATGAGTTTGTTGAGAGCCGACTGCTGGAGAAATTGGGAGATGATGTAGAGTTTGCCTCATACTGAAGTAGAGGAGCTGTTCCTGTGAATAAAAGGAGGGACTGAGGGACTGTCCCAGCAGCTGCCAAAGCTCTTTTTGCTTCAGGGAGCTTCTGCCTTCTCTCCCTGAACTGCACAAGTTGCTCCATCAGTTGCTGTACTTTGAGAAAAAGGAAACTGAACTCAGGAAAGCTGCAACATCTTTGGCCATTCAGTAAGCTCCCCTAGTGTGCACGCCAAGACCCTCAATGCTACATATCTGGTTCCCCTTTGTGAGGACATCTGGTTCCTCTTCGTGGGGACACATATGGCACCACTGGTGTAGAAGTCACAGTTAAGCGGGAGTTGGGAACTTGGGATTTTTCCCTATCTCGTCTGTTTGTTTCAAAGGCTCCCATCTGTTGAACAGGGTTTTGGGGCTTCTCTCTGTGTTTATTTTTCTACAATCTCACATTTGGAATTGATCTGTCAGAGGTAAAATGAATTAAAGAAAGGGCCACCTATAAGTCTGTCTAAGATAATGTTTTAGTGTAATGATCAGGCTTTTAAATAGGTTTCTACATTATTATACAATCTTGTAGTTGGACTTGGTCTGTCAAAAGTAAAGTAAGTAGAAGAAATTTGTACGTACAGGTCTGTCTGTTTTAAAGGTTCCGGTCTGTCAGCCCTGGTTTTGGTGATCCTCTTTGTGTGTGTGTGTGTGTGTGTGTGTGTGTGTGTATTGTTGTTGTTGTTACTGGCCCTTTAAGACATGGACCATACTGCATTGATCTTACTGGTAGTCTCTTGAGCAGAGTGATATTGACTACATGAGCCACATATAGGGATAAGCCTGTCTAAGAGAAAGATGATTTACTCTAATACAATCTAGCCTTTGAATGGTTTTTCTGGATTATTATACAATCTTGAAGTTGAAGTTGGTCTATCAGGGATAAAGTACATGAAAGAGATTCTGTGGGTACAGGCATTGATGCAGTTGCATAAGGAGTCTGAACTATCAGGAACTAAGTTGAAAGTGCCAAAAGGTACTGCCTCTGGTGTGTGAGGAGAGCAGGACACCAGAAGAAAGGCTTAAAAAGATTTAAATCTTCTAAACCTAGTGCTGGCACTCCCGGCACTGTTTCTCAGCTGGGCCCCAGGAAGCCACAGATCATCTCTCTGTGGGTCAAGGACACCAGTCCTAAACTGGGGGTAAAATTTTTCCAGTAAAGCTTCCTGGGCTGTAGAAAAATGGCCACAGAGAACGTGGCCTCTGCTCTGCCTTTCAACCTCCTTTTGCCCCTGGTGGGGGGGGGGGGTGGAGGCTGCTGGCCACAAAGAATGTGGTAGTAGGTTCTAGCACTGTCAGTTTATGACCTGGGGACAGGAATAGTCTCCCCTTTTAAGATCTGAGAGGATACCCCATTTGGCCAGGGAATATTCATCACTGGGGCAAAGCAGTTCTTGCTATAATAGTATCCCATCAAACTAAATGCCTGGGGAGACCAGCGGAATAAATAACTGCACCCAGAAAACAAAAGGCAGAAACTAATGTCCACCTATGTTTCATAGGCAGCTTCTACAAAGGGATCTTTAAGGAAGCCTGAAGAAAATGATGGAAAGAGCCTCTTCCATTGCATATCAATATGACTAGTATAAGAAAAGGCCCAAAAGGAGCCTCTGGGTACAATTGACAGTGGGGAACTCACTTAAAGTTGATGGCATTGTGATAATTATAATGGAAACTGGTCAGGCTCAGAAATATCCTGTGCTCCAACCCCTTGAATGCAACCTAGGGAAAAAAAGATTAAGGCACAATTTTTATATATGCTGGATTGTCCAATGCTCTACTGGGATGAAATCTGTTCTGTAAATTAAATGCACAGATAATATTCTTAAGTTCTGTTTCAGAATATGAATTTTAAAAAGGGTCCAAAACTAGAAAAGATAAAATAAAATTATAGGTATAAAAATATATTTTAGTATGGAAAATTAGAAAGTAAAAGAAATGTTTCTGGATGAGAAAGTATTTTGTCTGGTAAAGTAATATTCTTATGCTAAAGTGCAAAATGAAAGAGGATAAGACTAAGGATATAAAGAAATTTTGAGGGCTGGGATTGTGGCTCAGTGGTAGAGCACTTGCCTAGCGTGTGAAACATGGGGTTTGATTCTCAGCACTGTATATAAATAAATAAATAAATATCAATAACTAATAAAATATTTTTTTAAAAAAGAAATTTTGAATGTTTAAGTCACAGAAGATTTGTGGAAGGTAAATCTCAAAAACTTTGTGGTTAAATTGGCTATACTTAGCACAGTCAAAGTTATTTGAACTTTAATGTACTGATATGAAGCAAAATCTGAAAGACCTACTTTTCCTAAGATAATTTGCTTGGGGCTGGGGCTATAGCTCATTTGCCTTGTGTGCATGAGGCACTGGGTTCAATCCTCAATACCACATAAAATAAATAAGGGTATTGTGTCCATCTAGGACTAAAAATTTTAAAAAAATATAATTTGTTGTATTTGATAGGTTTTGTTCTTGAGGAAACTAAGTCTTAAAGGAATTAGGGTTTGTATCTGTTTTAAAGTCTTAAATGATTACTTCGTAGCTGGTTAAACAACTGTTATTTAGGTTATAACAATATAGTTGACATCCTAAATATATGCAACTAGGTATATGATTGCATCTGAGAACTATATCTGTCTAAGCCTTGGCTAAGTGCTATCAGAAAGTTTATAAAATGTAAGTTTATGTAAGTTTACTGGCAAGATAACCAGTAAGTGCTCTCTTTTATACATTGTATCTGACAGAGAAGGGCCACACTGTTATTTTAAGACCTGTCATATCTGTTTGCTTTGGCTAAGTCAATTTCTGATGATTAACACTGTTTGCTGAAAGTTATAAGAGATTTAAGGCTATCCTTTGATTTTTGTTAACCCATTCAGACCTGTGGTTATTGTTACCATACACTCTGGATTCTAAATTGTACTTTAAAAGTTAAGCTTAGCGGGCTGGGGTTATGGCGCAGTGGTAGCGTGCTCGCCTAGCACGCGGGAGGCACTGGGTTCGATCCTCAGCACCACATAAAAATAAAGTAAAGATATCCTGTCCACCTACAACTAAAAAATAAATATTTAAAAAAAAAAAGTTAAGCTTAGTTAAATGTAAAGCTTTGGAGAGCACTTTGCCAAGTTGGTGTTTTCCAAACTAAAATTAGGTGTAGCAAAAGTCTTAGGTTTGCATGGAAATAACAAATTTTGTTTGTATTTATTCTTTTTTAAAAATAACTTTATTTTTATTTATTAATTTGTATGTGGTGCTGAGGATAGAACCCAGTGCCTCACCCGAGCTAGGTGAGCGCTCTACCACTGAGCCACAACCCCAGCCCCTGGTATTTATTCTTTTTTAAAAAAAAATATTTGTTTATTTTTTAGTTGTAGGTGGACAGAATATCTTTTATTTTATTTTTATATGGTGCTGAGGATCGAACCCAGTGCCTCACGCGTGCTATGTGGGCACGCTACCACTGCGCCATAACCCCAGCCCCCTGGTATTTATTCTTGTATTTGATGTTTTATAGCTGGATAAAGTAACTTGTTGCCAATAAGTTATATATAAAACATTGTGTTACTCTTCACATTAGAATTGGAATTTAAATGTATTTTTGGAAGGTATTAAGGAGAGCCTGATCTAAAATTAACATGTTAAAATATAGAAACATGTTGCCACTTTTTCCACAAAAAGAAAGCTAAAAACTCGTGTAGCCTTTTTTTTATTCATGTTTCAGATGTAATGTTGTATTGTGTTATTTGTGAAGAGCCCTGTCTTACCCTGAGATAAGGCTCTGCTTCCCCCTTACTTCATGTCAAAATGGCTTCAAAATAGGCTAGACTTCAGCTCATTTAAAGTTATGTTCAAAAGATTGATTTTGTTGTAAAGATTACTGTGATCTCAAACAGGGGATCTAATGTGTAACTAAGTAAAGGTTCAATATTATAAAAGTCATTTTTCGGGGCTGGGATTATAGCTCAGTGGTGGAGCATTTGCCTCACATGTATGAGGCACTGGATTCGATCCTCAGCACCGCATATAAATAAATGAATAAAATAAAGGTCCATCAACAACTAAAAAAAATTTTTTTTTAAAACCATTTTTCTTGGTTCATAGCTATTAAAAACTGAATGTTTTTGCTCTGTTAATTTTATTTTTTTTATTTTTTAAATATTTTTTTAGTTGTAGATGGACACAATGTCTTTATTTTACTGCGTTGTATGTGGTGCTGAGGATCGAACCCAGGGCCTCATGCATGTGAGGCAAGCGCTCTACCGCTGAGCTACAATCCCAGCCCCTGTTAATTTTATTTTATATTTTCCTTATAAACTGTAATTGTTGCCTATTAGTGTTTTGCAGAGGTACTGTTTCTAAAAAAGAAAAGAAAAGAAAAACCTAACCTGGGTTAATTTGAGATAATAAGCCATCATCTATAAGGCAGATAATGTATAATGCTGACTTCCAGTACTAATACTAACCCAAATTAAGTGAAAGGGGTATCTGTAAAATTGTAGATATTGAAGTTATAATCTGTTACTCCCACTTTAAGACTGGTAAAACTGGCTTGCTGGTTGTTTAAAACAAAAAACTTGGAGACCAAAGTCAAGAAAGTAAAAGGGCCAAGGGAAAAATAACCAACATTTTGGCCCTTGCCCTCTAAGGTCAGCTGGGACCTGGAGGACAATAGGACCCCTCTTGGGGCCCTGTAACTCTGAGTCACTCAATTAATGGATTAGGGAGATTGAGAGGATCCCAGAGAACAGGAGGCCAACTAGTGTACATTCTGCAAAGAGGAGAGTCACTGGACACAGAAATGTCCCTGATGCTTCTAAGAGAAGCCATGTATAGTCAGCCAGACCCTGACCCATCCTGGCAAGTGGCACCACTGGTAGAGGAGAGCTAAAAGAGCCAGGAAGCTTCACACATGTCCCCAAGAGTGATATCTGAGGAATCTCAGCTGACTCTTAAGAATAGATAGGAGGGGCTGGGGTTGTGGCTCAGTGGCAGAGCACTTGCCTAGCAAATGTGAGGCACTGGGTTCGATTCTCAGCACTGCATATAAATAGGTACATAAAATAAAGTTCCATCAACAACTAATAAAAATATTTTAAAAAGAAGGAGGAGGAGAAGAAAAGGAAGAGGAGGAGGAGGAGGAGGAAAGGAACAAGGTCAGTTAGATCAACTTGGTCTTAAACAACTGGCAAGAGAGTATAGCCTAAAAGCACAATCCTACGTGGACATTTAAAAGGAAAAACATTGTTTTTTAATGTAACTTCATATGTACAATTGTGTCAGCCCTACCAAAAGTAAGTAATTCTGGAGGCTAAAAAGGAAATGTTCTTGTGTGAGAGTGCCTAAAAATAATGACTATAAGAGTTGCAAATTTGTCCTGAGTTAATTTGATTTTGTAGAACTACAATTCTGCCTAACCTCTTACATTAATGATCTGTTTTTCATTGATAAGACTATGAGTTACTGTCCTCATGGTTTTCAGAGACTGGCTGAAACACTAATTGTTTTGTGCTGTTTACAGAAAAAGTAATGCTTTGCTGTCTTTATTGTTGTCTTAGCATGATCCCTGCCTTATATATGCCTTATCCAGTCACCTGCCATCTGCCACTATGGACCTCTGGACTGCTCTGATGCTGAATGCGCTTAACTGTCCACGCCCCACCTGATAGAGAACAAGGACTTTGGGTTATTTCCCCCAACTTCACCCCCTTTTAACAGGAAGTAGCTTGGAGACGTCATCGTCACCTTTCCATAGAAATGGAATGTAGAAATTGACTGTGGGGAATTATAACAGGGGTTCACTTGATGCTTTGACTATATCCCTTGTGGCTTTGAAACTTACATGTTGTTTTTTTTTTTCTTTTCCCCAATCTTCTTTACCCTAAACTTCTTCTTCCTGATCTTCTTTTCCCTGATCTTCTCTTTCCTGATCTCTCTTCCCTAATCTCATTTTCTTTGAATCACCTCTATAAAAGCCCCTTGTTCCTGCAGAGAGGGAGAATCACAGCCTTTAGGACAGAAGTTCCCTGTGTTTCTGCTTTGCTAGCAAAGCAATAAACCATCCTTTTCCTTTTTTTCAAAACCATGTCCTCATTATTGGATTGGCCGGGGGGCAAGGACCGAGCTTTTGTCAACAGATGGATTTTTATTTTATTTATTTACATGTGGTGCTGAGAATTGAATCCAGTGCTTTACACATGTTAAGCAAGCTCTTTACCACTGAGACATAACCCCAGTCCTAGATTCCATTTCTTCTTCTTTTTTCTTTCTTTTTAGCTGTAGATGGACACAATACCTTTATTTTACCTATTTATTTTTATGTGGTGCTGAGGATTGAACCCAGTGCCTCATGCATGCAAGGCAAGCGCTCTACCACTGAGCCACAATCCCAGCCCCTAGATTCCACTTCTTAACAGTTCCACCACCTCCCTAAAGTGCCAAGCTGGAGCCTTTGGGGAACATTTCAGATCTAACCTATAGCAATATTATTACTAATTCCCTTGACACCATTGGACAATTTCCTGTTTAAAGACATTGGTTACAACTACTGCAGAACATAGTGATTTATAATTTTTGTTTTATAACTGAGTTTCTTTTTTCTTCCTGTCAATTTAAAGGTACACAATTGAAGAACCATTTTCACAGATAAATAATTCATCTCATGTCTACTTCATATTTTAACTCTTATTTTCACGTTTATGAAATTAGAAGTAGATGAGTTATGTTATAGACATTATAATGTTGGATTGTTATAAGTAATCTTCCTTGCCCCACATCCTTAAACTTCAAATAAGCAATAAGTGAGGTATTTGGTCATTGCCTATCTGATTTTTTAAAAAATATTTTCTTAGTTATCAATGGACTTTATTTATTTATATGTGGTGCTGAGAATCAAACTCAGTGCCTCACACATGCTAGGCAAGTGCTCTATCACTAAGCCACAACCCCAGCCCTGCCTATCTGACTTTTGATAGGATTTTTGTGTTTTTATCCCTTGGGATATTTTGTGCAACAAATACATATGTGCAAAAATGTGACCTAGACTAAACCTTTAACAGCTCTTAAATTTGAAAAAATGTGAATATGTAAAATTTTATTTATGTATTATTTTATTTTTTCCACCAGGGATTGAACCCAGAGGTACTTAACCACTAAGCCACATCTCCAGACCTTTTTTTGTATTTTATTTAGAGACAAGGTTTCACTGAGTTGCTTAGGGCCTCACTAAATTTCTAAGGCTGGCTTTGAATTTGCAATCCTCCTGCCTCAGCCTCCCAAACTGCTGGGATTACAGGTATATGCCACCACACCTGGCTATTCAGACCAATTTTTGTACACATTGTGTTAAATCACTGTATCTGAATTCTTGACTATGAGAAACTGGGTCTTAGTATCAGTTTTTATAATCCTTGCTGAGCTTAGGTACCTACATTGGAGAATCTTAAGAATCCTGAGGGTTGGAAAGTGTTCAACCTTGGGACCTCAAAGGCCCCAGCATACTGTTTACAGAGCTGAATGAAGGAACTTGGAGAATTCACCTGAGAGGTTGGAACATTTTAATGTTTGTATTCCTCAGTGGCAGCAGGCCAGGATAATATGGAGGGCTACCCCATGCCCACGAGCAGGAGGAAAATATAGGATAGGTAGCATGCCCACTGTGCAGATGGGTTTCTTCAGATGTTTTATGAGTATATTCTTTTACTTTACAACCAAGATGGTTCTGCTTTGACCCCCACCTAAAGATTGGAGACAAGGAAAGTGGCCAGTTTCCCTTCTCAGTTTTCTTCATTATCACATTCCTTGGAGTCCTTATCTCACCTGCTTGGAACAAATCTTTCTAGATACTGATTAGTGTTTACCCCAAGGGAAGGAAACATGGAGACCACCTGGCCTGAAAAGTCCCTTTTCAACATTTCTGACATAAGTCACCCATTATCTGCTTGACTATGTTCAAATGGGGTGAACTCACTAATTCACAAGAACCCTATTCTAGTTTTGAAGACCTTAAATTGTTGGAGATCTATTCCTTACTTTAGAACCAAAACTGATCACCAATTTTTACATTTTTGCCTTAACCTCCTGAAAACTATATGGAATAAATCTAAAGGAACTTGAGGGGGTGAGGAGAGGAGTGCTGACTATTGAACCCAAGGCCTCAAGCATAGACCATAGAAGCACATGCTCTACACTGGAGCTACAACCTCCATCCTAATACAGTATTCTTTGCATGACATGATTTCTATGTGAACTTACCTAAAGCATATCATTATGTCACTCTGAGCAATAATTACTATTTCAATGCACTGGAATAGACTCAGCTTTTTAAAAATGGAGATTCTGGGACCTCACCTCAAAAGACATATAGAACCAGGCATGGTGGCACACACTTGTAACCCCAGTGGCTCAGGAGGCTGAGGCAGGAGGATTATGAGTTCAAAGCCAGCCTCAGCAATTTAGTGAGACCCTAAGCAACTTAGTGAAACCCTGTCTCAAAATAAAATGTAAAAAGGACTGGGGATATAGCTTAGTTTTTAAGCACCCCTGAGTTCAATCCTCCAAACCAAAGAAAGAAAGAAAGAAAAAAAGACAATAGATGTGAGATGGGACTCAGGAAGCAATACTTTAAAGTAATACCTCTGGTGATTCTAATGCAAAGGTTTCTGGACCTCCTTTTGAGAATTATTGTTTCAAAATAATGGTGATAACAAATCTCTGAATTCCTTACCTTAGGGCCTTAGCTGGGCAGGAAAGAGATGTATAAAGTGACCCTTACAAAGTGGAACAGGGTAATATGAGTGTCTGGGTACCATCAGCTAAAGAAGGCATGCTAATCTTCAGCTCAATGGAGGGGGACAGTTTTGAGAGTGTCTGTCCTGAGGTGGGGGACTGATTCTCTGGGTGGAAATGAATGTGAAAGGAGAGATGGGATGAAAATATATAGGGCCAACAAGTAGCTAAATGAATAACTGTAAGATAAAAGAACTTTTGTAAATAACTGTTGAATTAAAGGGTAAATAGAAATTGAAATTTAAGACAACACTAAAAACATTACAAAGCAAAACCTTTAAGTGTACAGAAGGTGGTATTTAAAAAAAATATAGCTTTAGAAATGCACTAATGTTTCACTTACAAAAGAGAGATTGAAGCCGGCGCGGTGGCGCAAGCCTGTAATCCTAGCATTTAGGGAGGCTGAGACAGGAGGATCGCGAGTTCAAAGCCAGCCTCAGCAATGGCGAGGCGCTAAGCAACTCAGTGAGACCCTGTCTCTACATAAAACACAAAATAGGGCTGGGGATGTGGCTCAGTGGTCAAGTGCCCCGAGTTCAATCTCCAGTACCAAAAAAAAAAAAAAAAAAAAAGAGATTGAAAATCAATGAACCACACATTAAACTCAATTGTAGCGGCACCCCCTCCACACAATAAGCTAGACAAAGAATATCGCCACCAATTCTCAAAAAACATTGAAAGATACAATCAAAAGAGATAAAATCAGAAATTAATGAGGTGGAAAGCAAACAATAAAAACTATTTGAGGGCTGGAGTTGTAGCTCAGTGGTACAGCATTTGCCTAACATGTGCGAGGCTCTGGGTTCAATTCTCAGGAATGCATATGAATAAGTAAAATAAAGATCCATCAGTAAGCTAAAAAAAAATTTTTAAAAAAGTGTATTTGAGCCAGGCATGCTGGCACATGCCTGTTATCCCAGAGACTGGGGAGGCTAAGGCAGGAGAATCAAGTTCAAGGTCAGCCTGGGCAACTTAGCAAGACCCTGTCTCAAAATAAAAAAAATAAAAAAGGGCTGGGGATGTAGCTCAGTGGTAAATCTCCTTTGGGTTCAATCCCCAATATCCCCACCCCCTCTTCCAAAAAAAGAAATAAGAAAGAAAAGGTGAACTTGATTAATATATTTAAAAATTGATGCTTTGTAACTATCAAATACATAAAACTTTGGCAGGTCTGATGCGAAAAGAAAGATGGTGAGGGAGAAAAAATATAAAAAACATGAAAAAAGGGGAAATACAGAAATAGGGAACAATTTTAAAGCATAAGAAAGCATTAGATATTATTTAAGGGCAATAAATTAAAAATTTAGGTGAATCAAATTTCTGCGATAATAGAAACCAAGTTGACTCAAAAAGAGGTAAAGAACAAATAAGCCAATTACTATAGAAACAATTTAAAGTGTAGTAAAAATTATTTAAGAGGAAAATAAGTCCAACAATATGAATATAATTAACTATACACTTAAAAATGGTTAAGGGAGTGGTGCGTGCAGCTCACAGTAGAGTGCTTGAGATCTTTGGTTCAGTTCCCACCACCCAAAGGGAGGGAAATTAAGATGGTAAATTTTATGTGTTTTACAACAATTTTAAAAAATCAATTTAAATCACAATTTAAATATTTTTTAATTTAAAGAAAGAAAAGAAGAACTCCCAGTTCTAGGTGGTTTTATGAGTTATAGAAAACCTCTAAGAAAAAAAATTATCAGTTATTTTCATATTCCTAAAGCATAGAAAATAGTGGAACACTTGCAAGATATTTTTCTTTCTTTCTTTCTTTTTATTGGTACCAAGAATTGAACCAATTTTTTTTGTTGTTTTTGGGGTTTTTTTGGTATTGGAGATTGAACTCAGGGGCACTCGACCACTGAGCCACATCCCCAGCCCTATTTTGTGTTTTATGTTGAGACAGGGTCTCACTGAGTTCCTCAGTGCCTCGCCATTTATGAGGCTGGCTTTGAACTTGGGATTCTCCTGTCTCAGCCTCCCAAAGTGCTGGGATTACAGGTCCTTTTTTAAAAAAAAATTCTTTTTGTAGTTGTAGATGAATAGCATGTATGTATGTATGTATGTATGTATTTATTTTATGTGGTGCTAAGGATCAAACCCAATGACTCACACATGCTAGGCAAGTGTTCTGCCACTGAGCTACAGTCCAGCCCCAGTGGCTCTTTTATAAATTTATTTATTTATTTATTTATTTATTTATATTTTGAGACAGGGTCTTGCTAAATTGCTGAGGCTGACTTTGAACTTACAATCCTCCTGCTTTAGCCTCTGGAGCTATTAGGATTATAGAGGTGTATCATGGCACCCAGCAATACATTTCCTTAAGGTTTGCCTAATCTTGAAAGAGAAGTCAACAAGTTTATCATAAAAACAAAAACAAAGAAAAATAACTTAATCAATCTCACTTATGCATCTAAATATAAAAACTGTCTAATATTAGCAATTTAAATTTGACAATGGGCTAAAAGAAAAATAGACCATAGATATCTATAGAATATAAACTCCATGCGGGTGGAATCATTGCCAGTTCCCTAATACATGCCAACTGGCAAGAAAAGAACTTGCATATATTAGGTACATATTTGTTGAATTGAATAAACCTAATTAATTAATATTAATCCTAGTAATATAAGTGACAGTAGAGAATATGTTCACTATACTGAAAGATAAAGAATAAAAAAGATAATTGTTAGCCGGGCGCGGTGGCTCGCGCTTGTAATCCCAGCACTTAGGGAGGCTGAGACAGGAGGATCGCAAGTTCAAAGCCAGCCTCAGCAATGGCGAGGCACTAAGCAAATCAGTGAGACCCTGTCTCTACATAAAACACAAAATAGGGCTGGGGATGTGGCTCAGTGGTCGAGTGCCCCTGAGTTCAGTCCCTGGTGCCAAAAAAAAAAGATAATTGTTTAAAATACTGAAAAAAAGCTTGATAAAATTTAACTCCCACTCTTAATAAAAGCTATTATAAGTAGACAAAGGAGATTTCCTTAATATAATGAAGGCTATCTACTAAAAAACATAATTAAACATTATACTTTATTATGAAACATTAGAAGCTTTTTAATGAATAAGACAAGAATGCCTGTTGTAACTGCTGCTATTCAACAGTGTTCCAGAGTCTTAGCCAATGTAAAAGAAAATAAAGGCAGGTTAAAGGGCTAGAGATGTAGCTCAGTGGTAGAGTGTTTGCTTAGCATGTGTAAAGCCCTGGGTTTAATCCCCAGTACTCTGCTAAAAAAAAAAGAGAAAAAAATGTTCAAAACTATATATTCTACATTATACTCAGAGTGTTTAATTTTTAAAATTAGCAAATATTCATATATTTTCATTCATTTTTAATTTAAAGAATTAAAATACATGATAAGGTATCTTCTGCTAAGTTAGATACTTTTGTTTTTGATACCGGGGATTGAATTCAGGGGCACTCAACCACTGAGACACATCCCCAGCCCTATTTTGTATTTTATGTAGAGACAGGGTCTCGCTTTTGCTGAGGCTGGCTTTGAGTTCACGATTCTCCCGTCTCAGCCTCCCCAGCGGCTGGGATCACATGTGTGCGCTATTGCACCTGGCCTAAGTTAGATACTTACTATCCAACTTCAAAAATTTTGTTGTTGTTTTATCTATTCTCCCATCTTCTTTGTTCTTGGAGACATATGTATTTATTGCCAAAGGGTACTTTTGCTAGCTCTTGTTTTTCATATATGCTTGAAAATAGCCATAGGTAAAGAACATACCTTACTTAAAAAATTAATAACTGTGCTTTTGTCTGTAGGATAAAGATAAGCAGAATAGCAACTTATTATTTTTAAAGGCCTGGATAACTTTGTTATCCAGGGTTTAACAGAGTTTATGTTGCCTACGTATAAATCTTACCAGATGAATAATTCAATTCTAAAATTGAACTAAAGACATGCATGACCTCCAATTACTGAATTTTGTATGTGCTGTTAATGTTAATAAATTGGGACAAGTTTTTTTTTTTTCATTAAGGAAGATGAATCAATGATTTTAATCAATATGGAAATGACCTGAAAGCTTTTCTTTTCTGTTCTTTTCTTTTTGGTCCTAAGGATTGAACCCAGTGGCTCTTTACCACTGAACTGCATGCCCAGCCCTTTTTATTTTTTCATTTTGATATACATTTTTTCATTTTTAATTTTCATGTACAGTCTCACTAATTGCTTAGGGACTCACTAAATTGCTGAGGCTGCCCCCAATCTTGAGATCCTCTTGCCTCAGCTGCCTGAGTCATGAGCTAGTAATCCCAGTCTGAAAGTTTATCTGAATTTCATACTGGTTTTTTTTCTGGATTCAACAGTTTGTGGACCATTCTATTAAAACAGTTTTTAAAACATTCACTATAGCCATGCACAGTGGCTCATGCGTGTAATCCCCAGAGCTTGGGAGGCTGAGGCAGGAGGATTGTGAGTTCAAAGCCAGCCTCAGCAACTGGTTAGTTCAAAGCCAACCTATGCAACTTAAAGAGACCCTGTCTCTAAATAAAATATAAAAAAGGTCTGGGGATGTGGCCCAGTGATTAAGTGCCCCTGGGTTCAATCCCTAGTACCCCCCCCCCAAAAAATTCATTATATCTTAATTTATCATCATAAAACTATCAGGAATGGGAAAATGATTGGTTACATAATGATGGCTTCACTTCTTGTGTCACCAGATAGAGGTTTGAGGAGGTCCTTCCAAGGGGGTAGTGAGACCTCAACTCAGCCTGGTACGGTTCTTGATTTATGCTGCTCAAAAGAATTTTAGGATGCATTGAAAGCAAAGCACAAGCAAAGACTGGTTAAAAGACAGCAAAGACATACACACTCCAAAGGCAGGGTGCAGATACCCCTCACCTCTCAGAGAAGATGATTTTCCTGGGAAGAAATGTGCAGGTTCTCAGTAAAGCTCTTTTGAAAATCAAATCTCATTTCAATTATTTGATATTTGGGGTTCAGACTATTTCTTCTTGGTTAAGTGATCTAGCTATAAATCACTCGTGGGCACATTGTGTAGGTCTTTGAATCTGGTGACAATTAAATTGATTATGTTTCTGTTCTAGTTGATCTGGAGGTTTTGTTCATCTAATTAAAGATGAGCATGGCTGGTCATGCTCATAATTCTGGGTCTCCATCTAGTAAGGGTCTCTTTCTTCTTGAGAGCCTGCCTATCTCATTTGGAACGTCGAACAATCAAAATAAACGATGAAGACCATGTAGTAACATGCTACAGTTTCATAACAGAACAATATATGAACAAATAGCAGACAAAGATATGTCATGAGGAAGTAGGATGATGTCATGAAAAGACTGACTTTGAACCTGAAGCAACCAGAATCCCAGTCTCAACTTTATTCCCTCACCAGCTATGTAACTTGACTCACTGGGCCCCAGTGTTCCCAACCGTCCAATGGAAGATATAGTTAACATTCTGCAGGTTCATTGTGAAAATGAGAAATCCTTTCCTAGCACTGTCTTTGGCACACAGTAGTAACATTAATTGAGCACTTATTATTATTGCAACCATAAGAAAGATATAAATTTATTTAGGTACCAGAGATTGAAGCCAGAGGCACTTTATGATTGAGCCACATCCCCATCCCTTTTTATTTATATTTTATTTGGAAACAGGATCTCCATAAGTTGCTTAGGACCTCGCTAAATTGCTGAAACTGGCCTTGAACTTGCAATATTCCTGCCTTTTCCTCCTGAGTCGCTGGGGTTACAGGCGTGCACCACCATGGTCATCTAAGAAATGTACATTTAAAAGGAGGCAGTAGAAACATAACATTTGGTAATCTGCATCACCAGGATAGGGATTGGCATATTACTTTTCTTTTTAATTTATTTTTAATTTTTAATTTTTTCTTCTAAATTATTTTTAGTTATTGATGGACTTTTATTTTATTCATTTGTTTATATGCGGTGCTGAGACTTGAACCCAGTGCCTCACACATGCTAGGCAAGCGCTCTACCACTGAACCACAAACCCAGCCCATTACTTTTCTTTTTTTCTGAAGACTAGAACCCAGAAAGCTGACAGTTCCATGTTAGAAGATAATAGATGTTCTAAGTGCCACTATATTTTTGAGGGTACCCATACAACCCAAACCTGTACTCTGTGTTCCCCTTCTATCCCTTAGACTCAGGCCTTAGGCCTCAGGCTCTTTCTTTCCTCCTACTAAGCCCACTCATTCCTTGGGCTCAATCTTTCCCAAGCCTTGCCCTCAACTGGAATATTGTATCCCCAATTTATCACTCATTAGAAGAAAATTTAAGAACAGAGAAACAGTCAAGTGTTGATCTTTATGAATAAAACTTCTAAAATTAGTTATGCAATAAACCATATAGTACTCTAAAACATAGACATTTCTTAAATGCCCATAAGTAAGCATAAAATAAAAAGCTGTAATGTCCAAAATATGCTATTTTGGACAAGCCAAAACCCACAAAGATATTCATATTTTTTGTTTAATCTAATGGCATAACACCCTCCCCCCAAATAGTAAAAACTCAAGCACTTTTATTTGAGCATTGGAAAACAATTTCTAGATTATTCTGACAGAGTCCTATTCTGTTAAAAGCCAGAGGGATGAGCTGCTTCAAATGCGTTCGCAGAAATGATTTCTTTTTTTAAAAGTAGCTCTGTCAGCTGGGAGCAGAAACAGAAAAAGAACAAACTTGCTGAATGAGGATGGGTTGGAGTAGGCCAGAACTCCTGTCATAATTCTGCAATTGGCATTCCTGATGCAGCTAAAAGAAGCCTGAGTGGAAAATCTATAGGGCTGCCCTCTATATCTAACTCAAAGTGCTTATGGGAGTAATTTTTATGTTCTAACTGTAAACATGGCACTGATTATGACCTTAATGGAAAACAATGGACACTAGAGGTTTTGTATTTATTATTATTGTATACTGCAACAAACTTTGGCTTACTTACATAATCTATGAATTGGTTCCAATACCTTGCAATTATGTCCTACAGACTTATTATCAGGGACAAACTAAGTGTATGAAAGATGAGGAAGTAAAAATGCTAAATGAAAGAAGCTGATTAGTAATAATGATATGATTAGAGCCAGTTAGTATTGTGGTTTTAGAATTAAACTAGCCTGGACTTGAATTCTGGCTTTGTTGCTTATTGTCATATGCTTTTACATAAGCTTCTTTAACCTGTGTGACCCTCAGTTTTGTCTATTATAATACTTATAATACAGATCTAATGGGTTATTCTGAGGACTAATGAATATAGTAAAGTCAGCATAGATGATAGCTGCTGTTTTTATTAAAATTACAGTAGTAATTACATTAATGTTAATTTTATACCTTAATGATAGGGTTACCAGAGACTAAAGATATTCCATATCTTACTCCTGTTATTTACCACTGGCAAGTTCTTTGAGGTATAGCGACACTTGAGTAATCTTGGATGTCATTTAAGGATATAGCTAAGATTCTTATCTTCTACTTAGTTGTCTGAGCAACAGAGAAAAAAATGAGTTTGAGAGGCTGAGGATGGGAAAATATTTTGTCCTCAACAGGACATATTTAAGAGAGGTACATTATTGTATAAGTAGACCTCTTCTTGGCAAAAGTTAAAAAATTGATAATACCAGTATCAGTAATTGCTCAAAGCGATGGGCTGCAGGAAGTATAAAGCAATAATGGTTTTATTATAAGGCAATTAAAGAATATGTTTAAAAGATTGGCCCTAAGCAACTTAGTGAGACTCTGTCTCTAAATAAAAATATAAAAAAGGGTTGGGTATGTGGTTAAGCACCCCTGGGTTCAATCCCCTAGTAGAAACCTAGCATTTCTACTTTTAGGAAAGTTCTCTAAGGAAAAGAGATGTAGAAAAGATTTAAAGATATCTAAAGAAGATTTTTAAATGGATATTCTTCCCAGCATTATTTATAATAACAAGTTAGACAAGTGTCTAACAATAGAAATTGGTGTCTAACAAATTAAGTGTCTAACAATAGAAATTGGTTAAGAATGGTCTAGTCATAGAATGAAATTATATACAACTACTAAAAGTCATGTTTGAGGGTAAAATACCTCAAATGCCTTTAGATTTGTTTGCTGTTTAGACAATAGGAAGTGGTAAGAATTGTGGTAAATTAGAGTTTATGCTCCACCTGAAGGCATTAAAATTCAAATGATAAAACACAATTCTGGCCAAGAAAAGGCAGAGCCTAAATTCTTCCTACATACTTACCATTTGAAACATCAACTGTTGAAAAATATTAAAATGTGGGGATATTTATCATGTAATTTTAAGTGACCAAAGTAAATAAGACCTATGGACATATGTGAATACACTACAGTGAGTCTCACCATTGTGTATATCTATAAGACTGGGATCTTAATAAGAATAGACTATATTCCATGCTTGTATAAATATATAAAAGTAGATTCTACAGTCATGTATAAATAAAAAGAACTAAAAAAAAGTAAATAAGAAAAGTACTGATAGGGACCGGAGATTTAGTTCAGTGGTAAAACATCTGCACTGGGTTTGATCCAGTTTGATCCAGCACTGCAAAATAAGAAAATAAGAAAGAAAAAAGTTTAGATAAAGAATGATTCCAAGATGGGCGCGGTGGTGCAAGCCTGTAATGTCAGTACTTAGGGAGGCTGAGACAGGAGAACCGCGAGTTCAAAGCCAGCCTCAGCAAAGGTGAGGCACTAAGCAACTCAGTGAGACCCTGTCTCTACATAAAACACAAAATAGGACTGGGGATGTGGCTCAGTGGTCCAGTACCAAAAAAAAAAAAAAAAAAAAAAAAAAAAAAAAAAAGAATGATTCCAGCCAGACATGGTGGCGCACACCTATAATCCCAGCAGCTCCAGAGGCTGAGACGGAAGGATCATGAGTTCAAAGCCAGCCTCAGGAATGGTGAGGTGCTAAGCAACTCAGTGAGACTCTGTCTCTACATGAAACACAAAATAGGGCTGGAGATGTGGCTCAGTCAGTGGTTGACTGCCCCTGAGTTCAATCCCAAAAAAAAAGAATGATTTCAATATTTTTTAGAAGTCTGTGTGGTTATAGATAAATCCCTTTTCTGCCTGTTGGTCAATCTGCCTTGTCTATCTGGAAATATATTTCCCAAAATAATAATAGCAAACATTTAACATATACATTACTAAGGCCCACAGATTGTTTTAAGCACATATGTTAACTAATTTAATCTTTTTGGTAGTCATAGATACTAACACTAACCTCTACTTTACAGATGATAAAGCTGAAACAGAGAGGTTAAGTACCTTACCCAAGGTCAGACAGCTAAAAGTTGATAGAGGTGGGAATTCAAGCTCAGGCAATAGAGTCTGGGCTCTTAACTGCTATGCTGTATTAAAACCAAAATGTTATGATTTAGCTGAGATTTCTTGTGTGATTTTTATTTTCTTTGTGATTTTTGGTGGTTAGTATTTTCCTGTAATAAACATGTATTTCATAATCAGAAAAAAAGCCCAATGTTTTATTAAAATGCACATTTATTGTCAAGGCATGTGCTGCTTTTGGCTTCTCCAATTACTGTTTTCTTTTAATGAGGATTAGTTTGTCTGATTTGCTGTCTGAAGCCTTAGGCCCTGAGGAAATAAAAAATAGGACAGGTAAATTTTATGGAGGTGGGAGAGGAACAGACCTAACAGGCGCTGTGGGACAGTTGAGAGCACTGAGCCAGAAACAGCAAGAGTAGGTTAATGAGGAACGCAATGAGGAGTACAGGGCAGGTGGCTGTCACTGGAGAAAAGCTTTGTTTAGGCCGGGCCCTGTGCCTCATCTAAAATATGGTGGCACAGTGCTCTTTAAAGTTACTTAAAATTTTCTTTATTTCATCTTTTTTTTTTTTTTTGGTACCGGGGATTGAATCCAGGGGCGCTTAACCACTGGGCTACATCCCCAGCCCTTTTTCATATTTTATTTAGAGACAGGGTCTCGCTGAGTTGCTGAGGCTCTCTTTGAACTGGCAATCCTCCTGCCTCAACCTCTGGAGTTGCTGGGATTACGGGCGTGCACCACCGGACCAGGCTTCACAAATATTCTTTAGATTCCTCCTTGCTAGGTACAATTAAGTATACTGTGAAAAATCATATAAGAAGCTAATAGTAAAGGAAATAAGGAATTCTATAATAATTCCTATAATATAAAATAACATTCCTTATAATACAATTCCTGATATTATAAGGAATATTATCCATTACTTTTTGCCCCCCCCTAACTGTTAGGCTCTATTCTGGTTGCTGGGAGATTAGCAGATGATGAGACAAGGCAGTTCCTGCCTTCAGGGAGTTTACATTTCAGCACTGGAGACAAAAGAAATAATTATTACTTCAACTATTGTAAAGACAGAAAAGGGAACACTTCAGCTTAGTGTATACACTGATAAAGCCAACCAGAATATCCAAACTGCACATATTAGCACCAGAAAAGAATATTATAAACTGGACGCAGTGGTGCATTCCTGTCCCAGCACTTAGGGAGGCTGAGACAGGAGAATCATAAGTTCAAAGCCAGCCTCAGGAAGAGTGAAGTGCTAAGCAACTCAGTGAGACCCTGTCTCTACATAAAGCACAAAATAGGGCTGGGGATGTGGCTCAGTGGTCAAGTACCCCTGAATTCAATCCCCAGTACAAAAAAATAAAAAGAAAGAAAGAAAAGAATATTATAGGCCATTCTTACTATGAACACAAGTGCAATGTCTTAAATATTGACAAATAAAACCAGCAGTGCATTAAGAGAAATGCATCATGACAAGTAGGATTCATTCCAGGTTCATAGGAATGGCTTAATATTAAATAATGAAAAAAATTCACTAGATACTTCAGAGGGGGTAAAGAAATATGATCATTTCAACAAATGTATAAAAAGGGTTTGATCAAATTCAACATCCATTCCTTAGTAAATAATAAAAAATCATAGCAGAAAAGGAATAGGGAGGTAATTTTTCAACTTGATGAAAGATTCTTAATGTAACTGGGGGCAGCGGCACATGCTTGTAATACCAGTCACTTGGGAGTCTGAGCCAGGAGGACTGCAAGTTTAGCAAGGCCCTAAGCAACATAGCAAAACTCTGTCTCAAAATAATAAATAAAAAGGGCTAGGAATGTAGCTCAGTGGGAAAGCACCCCTGCGTTCAATTCCCAGTATATTTAGAAAAAGCTTTTAGCTGGGCGCGGTGGCGCAAGCCTGTAATCCCAGCCTTTAGGGAGGCTGAGACAGGAGAATCGCGAGTTCAAAGCCAGCCTCAGCAACAGCGAGGCACTAAGCAACTCAGTGAGATTCTGTCTCTACATAAAACACAAAATAGGGCTGGGGATGTGGCTCAGTGGTCGAGTGCCCCTGAGTTTAATCTCCAGTACCAAAAAAAAAAAAAGCTTCTTAGAATTGGGCATGGTGGCACACACCTGTAATACCAGCACTTTGGGAAGCTGAGACAGGAGAATCACAAGTTCAAAGCCAGCCTCAGCAAGAGTGAAGTGCTAAGCAACTCAGTGAGACCCTGTCTCTACATTAAACACAAAATAGGCCTGGGGATGTGGCTCAGGCTGAGTATCCCTGAGTTCAATCCTTGGTACCAAAGGGGAAAAAAAAGGGTTCTTAATGTATATGAAGACATTATATATATACTTACATACTGATATGTAATATAATAATTAAGTATATGTATTGTATATAGTTAATAGTGCAACTTTAAAATAATTTCCAGACAAGGGAATCCATCACTACTGTTCAACATTTACTGAAAGTCAAATCAATGGGATAATGTAAGAACAATAAGAGGTGTACATACTGAAAAAGAAACTCGTCTTTATTTGAAGATGACATAATGATCTACATAGAAAAGAAAAGAAAATGAAGCCGGGCGCGGTGGCTCAAGCCTGTAATCCCAGCACTCAGGGAGGCTGAGACAGGAGAATCGCGAGTTCAAAGCCAGCCTCAGCAATGGCGAGGCGCTAAGCAACTCAGTGAGACCCTGTCTCTACATAAAATACAAAATAGGGCTGGGGATGTGGCTCAGTGGTAGAGTGCCCCTGAGTTCAATCCCCGG
>PVHX01003023.1:69632-120426 GCA_004024805.1 Geosciurus inauris | reverse complement strand
AGAAAATGAGCCAATTATTGGAGCCAATAAGAGCAGGCTAACATACAAAATAATGTTTTTCTATACCAGTAATAACCACTTTGAAAATGAAATAGAAAAAAATTTCCTTTCACATCAGAAATACAAGTATAACATAATAACCAAATCCAATAATCTGCATCTGTATAATTTAATAAGAAAAATGTACAATAACTGCATGAACCAAATTTTAAAACTATATTCAATGAAAAATAGAATGCATACATCAGCAATGATAATCATTAAAGGAGTGACAATTACAGATGTTGCAGACATTTGCTAGAACAGTGTCAGTGAACTGGTGGAAATGGAAGTCCAATTCAAGTGTTTTGAAGAGTAAATGGAAATTGAGGAAATAAAAGCAAGAGATTTGGTGTAGGTGTAAACTTTTGTTTGTTTGTTTGTTTGTTTTTCTTTTCAAGAGTAGGAAAAGTTTATTTTGAGCTCATGGCTTCAGAGCTTTAGTCCCTGGTTGGACGCTTCCACAGCTCTGGATGACAGGTGAGGCAGAACATCATGGTGGAATGATGTGATGGAGGAAAGATGCTCAGTTCATGACAGTCAGGAAGCAGAAAGAGAGATGAATTTGGCTTTCGTTTTGTGTATTTTAAAATAAAAGTGGGAGGGACGAATTTTATCTAGAAACTCATATAAGACTCAGATGGATTTGGCCACACATAGGTTTATAAATGTAGGACCAAAGGTTAAAGAAATCCCTTCAAATATACATAAAGGGCTCAATTTTTTCTGTGAAGTAGGAGGTGAGGTCATCTTTTAAGAATGAGTAAGGTGGGGCTGGGGTTATGGCTCAGCAGTTGAGCACTTGCCTCGCATAGGAGAAGCACTAGGTTCGATCCTCAGCACCACATAAAATAAATAAAAAAAAGATATCGTGTTTATCTACAACTAAAACAAAAATATTAAAAAAAAAAGAATGAGTAAGGTGATGGTTATAAAGAGAAGATGATGGTGAAAGTTTGCAATAATGACCAAATGATGTAGAGAGTGTTTTTAAACTTTAATTTGATATTTTAAATGATCTATTGTTATCAGTCCACAGGAGTAATTTTCTCTAGCTATGCTTAGAATGTAGTGGGAGAAGAACCAGTTTGACTGATCCGGGATTAGGAGGAGTTCATGGGTTATATTTGTAAGGACAAGAGGGAGCCAATGCATCAACAGTTCGACTATGGGACTCAGGTTCCCCTGGAAGAAAGCATTGCTAGAAGACATCTAGAACGTGAGATGGCTCAGATGCTAAAACACAAGAGTGAAGATTGTATGGAACATCTGGAGGAATAGGAGATCTTTATAGGTTGTAGAATATGGACTTTTAGATTTCAGAGATGACAATACGGTGTAATAAAACAAGCTTTGGAGAATCCATTGCAACTACCTTGCTATATGATTTAGGGTGAGTTACATAAATCTTTGATCTTTGGTTTCTTCATATGAAAAATGAGAAGCCAGGAGAATGCTACCACCAAATTGCATTGGGTTAAGCTGGGTGCAGTGGCGCAAGCCTGTAATCCCAGCACTTAGGGAGGCTGAGACAGGAGAATCACGAGTTCAAAGCCAGCCTCAGCAATGGCGAGGCACTAAGCAACTCAGTGAGACCCTGTCTCTACATAAAACACAAAATAGGGCTGGAGATGTGGCTCAGTGGTCGAGTGTCCCTGAAACTTCTGGGCTTTTTTTTTTTTCCTTTTGGTACTGGGGTTTGAACCCAGACTACACTCCTAGTCCTTTTTATTTTTATTTTGAGACAGAGTCTCACTAAGTTGTTGAGGGTCTTGCTAAGTGGACAAGGTTAGCCTCAAACTTGCAATCCTCCTGCCTTAGCCTCCCTAGTCCCTGGGATTATAGGTGTGTGCCATTGTCTCCTGGACTCTTTAGTAAATTCATTCCTGATCAATTGGTAGTACAAATCTAAAACATCCTTAAACAATGGAGTCATAACTGAAGTTATTTATAATAGTTATTTGTTGAACATAAGTCTTCCAAGTATTGAGAATGACCCCACTTCAAACACAATTCAAATATAGATAGAATCCTTCCTTCGTTCCTTCGTTCCTTCGTTCCTTCGTTCCTTCCTTCTCTTCCCTTCCCTTCCCTTCCTTCTTTCCTCCCCCCTCCCTCCCTCCCTCCCTCCCCCCCCCTCTTTCTTTCTGTTTTTTGACATTAGGGATTGAACCCAGGGATGCATTACCACTGAGCGAAGACAAGGTCGTGGTGTTTTATAAAACTTCATTGATTGTAGAGAGCCATCTGTAGGCTGCATGTGGACTGTTGGCATCACAGCCAGTGAGGGGACAGATCTGGCATTGGGAACTTCCTGTGGCACCACCACAGGGATAGACCTTCTGATATGGGTGAACTTCCCCCTCAGCTCTGCCAAACATCCCATTCAGCACCCGAGATGGAGTGACCTGCTGTAGCCGCACAGCCCCTCTGAGATGGGTGTGACCTGCCAAGATGCCAATCAACCTGCTGACTGCAAGACTGCAAGACTGCCAGACTCTGCCCTTGAAACCTTTTCCCTGCCTTTGATGTACCCCCTTCAATAAACCACTGGAGCCATTTTCTTGTTGTCTAGCTCCAGCTTCCATGTGAACTGGACCTATCAGGGGCTCCAACTTTTGAAACTATCTTTCTGACTTTGTCTTTTATTCTTTGTTAATTATTCTAGACTATAATTTCTTGGGTGGCTTACATTCTCCTTGGCAGGAAGAACCCTTCAAGAAGACACTGGCCGTCTCCCCATAATTGATCATTAGGTTAAAAGAAGAGCCACTGAGAAGATTAAGTGAGAAAATCATCACCAGTCCTTTAGTTTTTCTCACTGAGAAGATTAAGTGAGAAAATCATCACCAGTCCTTTAGCCTGGCATCCAGCATACCCTAAAATGGTAGCTGATATTATTTCTATATATTGAGGCATCCATTCTCAACTGTCTCTATTTATGTCTTTATGATTCTTATTACAAATCTTAGGATAAACTCCTAAAAGATTAACAATAATTTCTTCAGTTCTTGAGAAGAACACTAAAGGTAGTTATAGAGATTAGTACCTTTTACCTTCCTTCATCAAGCCATCTGTTCCTAGGCTTTATCGCCTTGTGCTCAAATCCTTTATCCTCTTTATTGTTCTCTTCCTATTTAAGATAGTGTCCCCTCATAAGCCTGTGAGATCCTTTATTCCCCAGAGTACAGAGGCAATAATCAGGGACACAGTCCTGCCAGAAAAACTGTCGCCTTGGCATTTTTTGCACTGTTCTAATTCTTAACAACAAAAACATAATTGTTTCTACTTGAATAGTATTACAGTTAATAATCTAAAATAGATGATAAGTTCTTAGAAAAGCTAAGCAGGGACTAGATTTAACTTGTGGAATGAAATACTTATTCCATTGACTTATGAAAGTAAGTGCTTATGAAGTGTTTCTGTTAATGTGCCAAGAAGTGGTGCACCACTAGAAATAATTGTCTTTTAGATTCCTAGCACTGACCACATCTGATATGTCAGAATGAGGAAGGAAATATGATTGCTGTCAGATAAAGTGGTTAAATTGTCATCACTCACTCATATGTATAGGAGGAAGGAAGAAGTATTGAAGTCACTCTATCAGGTTTCTTTCTTTTTTTTTTTTAAATATTTATTTATTTTTTAGTTGTGGGTGGACAGAATATCTTTATTTTATTTTTTTATGTGGTGCTGAGGATCGAACCCAGGGCCTCACACGTGCTAGGCGAGCATGCTACCACTGTGCCATAACCCCAGCCCCACTCTATCAGGTTTCTATATCTCTAAATTTTTTTAAATTCACAAATAATTGTATATATTTATGGGGTATACTGTGATTTTTTAAATATATGTTTACATTGTAGAAAGATTAAATTAAGCTGATCATCATATCCATCAGCTCACCTATTTGTTGTTTTTTATGGTGAGAATGTTTAATATTTATTCTTTCAGCAATTTTGAAATATATACTAAATTATTATTAACTATGGTCACCATACTGTGCACGAGTTCTCTAAAACTGCGTCCTCTTGTCTAACTGAAACTTTGTACCCTTTGACCAACACCTCCTACTATTCTACTTTCCGTTTTTATGAATTTGACTTTTTTAGATTCTGCATATGAGTAATGTCACACAGTGTTTATTTTTCTGTGCCTGACTTATTTCACTTAGCATAATGTCCTCCAGGTTCATTGATGTTGTTTCAAGTGATAGAATTTCTTTGTTTAAAAGACTGTATAGGGCTAGGTGTGTAGATCAGTGGTGGAGCACTCGCCTAGCATGTGTGAGGCCCTCTGTTCCAACCCTGCACTGTAAAAAAAAGAAGACAAAGAAAGAAAAAAGAAAGAAAGAAAGAAAGAAAGCCTGTACAGATTTCCATTATGCATATATACCATATATATATATATATTAATTTTAGTTGCAGATGGACACAATTCCTTTGTTTTATTTATTTATGTGGTGCTGAGGATCAAACTCAGTGTCCCATGCATGCAAGGCAAGTGCTCTACCACTGAGCCACAGTCCCAGCCCCCATATATACCATATTTTTTAAAAGTCCACTCACTCATTGATGGACACTTAGTTTGCTTCCATATCTTGGCTATTATGAAGAGTGCTAAAATAAACATGGGAGCTCAGGTATCTCTTTGACATACTAATTTCATTTCTTTTGTATATATATATATATATTCAGTAGTGGGATTGCTGATTATATGCTAATTCTACTTTTAGTTTTTTGAGAAACCTGCATATTATTTTCCAAAGTGATTCTATTAATTTACATTCCCTATAGTGAACCAGGCTTACTTTTCTTACTTTTCTTTTTCTCCACATCCTCACCGGTGCTTATCTTTCACGTTTTTGATGATAGTGGTTCTGAGTGTTCTAGGGACTAAGATTCCATACTTTTGCCTTAGTGCATTTGAAGTTAGTTCTTCCTGATTCTGCTTTCAAAACATATACTAGGTAAGAGGAATTTCTTGTCTTTTCTAGTACCCAAATCTCTGCTTCCAGCTATCACTTAATTGTGACAAACTTTTTAACTCAATGGTGGCAAATAATATCTTGGTGGATGCTAATGTTGTTTGTTTGCTCCTGGTGCTGCTGCTGAATAAAAAGACTCCCTGAGCTCTTGAGGATTACTTGAGTGCAGGAGATCTATGCTGGCCTAGGCAATATAGTGAGACACCCCTCCAAAACAAACCCTTCAAGAAAAACAAAAACCAGAAAACTACAGGGATTCCTTGCTAATAGGGCACTTTGAGATCTTTCTTTTTTTTCTCTTAGGTTCTTAAATATATATATATTTATTTATTTATTTTATATATAAATATATATATTTATATATAAAATATATATAATATATATAATATATATATTATATGAAACTGAAGATAAATGGAGAATGACTCCCAACAAATTTGCCCAGATGATAGACTCCCATCTGTAGTTAGTGGTTTTCAGAAGACTGTTTTAGAGACATGGTGATAAGATGTCATTATGTGACTTGCGGTGTCTACGCAGACAAGTCCATTGTCTGCATTTCCAGTGAGCACTGTGGCTGAGGCTGGGTGCCACACACTAAAGCCCATGAAGTGTGTTGTGCTCTGCCCACGTGAGTACCTATGCACACAGCTCTTTTCCATGTTTCCCCAGCCAGATCAGCCTCCTCAATCCTTGAGGCATATGTCACAGTATTTGTCACAGGTGAAGACTGCAGAACTAACCCTGACTCATTACTTCCATTATGAGTTCCAAATAGACTGGGGAGTGAGAAGAACAATTGAGAGAGAGAGAGAGAGAGAGAGAGAGAGAGAGAGAGAGAGAGAGAGAGAGAGAGAGAAAGAAAGATGGGGAGAGACTAGATTTTCTTTTGTTTTAGAATAAGAAAATGTTTGTTTCTAAATGACTGAATTAGATAATGTACATGGTGGCAAGAAAAATTCTAAAGCAACTACTGTGTCTGTAATTTTAATGAATTTTAAATGTCCACACCTTTTTCTCCCTTCTGTCTCTCTTTAGGAAAGCTGCTGAATTTGTGAGCCACATGCATATTTCAATAAATTTTATATATTCTCCATAAAAATTGTTGACTAATGAAGAAATCCATTTCAGTGTGTCAAGGGTATTCATTGAGCACAAAAGCTGGTTCTACTGTGCTTGGTGCGGCTGTGTCTTCTCTCACTAAATCTGACCCTGGTTTATTTGGAGTTTGCTCATCCCATAACAGGGAGCATCAAGACGCCACCTACTCACTCCTCAGCACTTGGCTCTTATCTCATACTTTCTTTTACCATTGGACTTGAGTTTATTGAGTTCCTGATCTCTGACTTCATCTCCTATTTTTGGCTCTGAATTTGACCCTTCGACTTGATGAGATGACAAGATCTTGCTTCTTCAGATTAATGTTTAACCCATGCCACACCTCCCCAAATATAGTTTTATACACACCCTTTGGCTTCATTCCTTCTTTTACTGAAAGCTTGGTCCTTGTTTTCAATGCTAATCCAATAATGAGGACATGGTTTCTAGAAAAAGGAAAAAGAAGTTTTATTGCTTTGTTAGCAAAGGAGAAGCATAGGGGACTCCTGTCCCAGAAGCTGTGATTCTGCCCATCCCAGGGAACAGGGAAGTTTTAAAGAAGTGATTCAAAGGCTACTATATTCCATGTGTTCTGTCCTGAGTTGTAATTCACTTGTTAATTTGGAGATAAGCATTTCTGAGATCTTCTGGTATCATCCCCAATGTCTGAATTACTTTGTTTCTGTGGTGGGTGCAGATAACTCTGTTTAGGATGGGAAGAAAGGTAATCCTGTTTCCCTTGAGGTTATGGAGAGGCAAAGATTAGGGAGGGGTGGGGAAAGAAGAAGAGAAAGAAACATGTCCCTTTTAAAAATAAGTTCCTTAGCTAGGCACGGTGGTGCACGCCTAAAATCCCAGCACTTAGGGAGGCTGAGACAGGAGAATCGCGAGTTCAAAGCCAGCCTCAGCAATGGCGAGGTGCTAAGCAACTCAGTGAGACCCTGTCTCTACATAAAACACAAAATAGGGCTGGGATGTGGCTCAGTGGGCGAGTACTGCTGAGTTCAATCCCTAGTACCAAAAAAAAAATCCCAGTGGCAGAGCAGCAAGGGCTATATTCAAATCATAAAGTAGACCACTGTTATACTTCACACCTGCTGTGGGAGGTATTGAAGTCCAGGCCCCTGCCTACCTGGGCCTGCCTTCCTCCTTACTCCCACTAGGAAAAAAATTAGACAGCAAAAACCTTAACAATAGACTATTTGATGTAGCAAAATGGAACAGTTTCCTTCTAAAATTATGTGACCCCCCCCCAAAGAAGGAAAAAATCTAAGTCATTTTAAAAAACAGTTGTTAGCTGATTTTTGTTTTTGTTTAAAAGAAAAGAATATAAATAAGCTAACTCATTTGTTATTTTATTTTATTTTTATGTTTTGGCACTGGGGATTGAACCCACGGGTGCTTTACTACTGAGCTATATCCTCAGCCCTTTTGATTTTGAGTCCAGTTCTGGCTAAGTTGCTTAGGGCCTCTCTAAATTGCTGAGGCTGGCCTCAGTTTAGATCCTTTTCCTCAGTCTCCTGTCACAGGGATTACAGGCATGCACTATGGTGCCTGGCTCCATTTGCTTTAAAAAAAAAAAAAGCCCAAAATAACAGAAAATCTTCTTATTTTCTTAAAAGAATACCACTTTTTGTTTTATTAAAAATGTACTAATGAAAATGGTGGGGTGGGGGGGACTGAGGCCAAGCTGAGGAAAAGAGGAAGGAGGGGCTGTTCCAGTAGAGATCAGATCAGGGCCAGATAAAGCCCCTAAGAATGAGGAGCCACACCATTGTTTGGAAACTAAGAAATCAACAAGTTCCAATAATTAGTTATACCAAACATTTTTGGATAAAGTGTGATTTTATATATAGTTATGATAGAAGTCTACTGGACTTCAGAGAAAATGTTCAAGATAACTCAGTAGCTTTAAATAAATATCTAAGTGTTAAAAGGCTTTTACTAAGTAGCAGAGAAACACATTTTCCCATTAAATATTTAGTCCTCTGGTCTTAAGCACTTTTTATTTTAAGTAGGCCTACCCTTAACATTTGTGAGGCCTGAGGCAAGGGTTCAGATACATAGGTCCATATATCATATATCTATACATTTAAAAATCATCCAATAATTTGTGAAATAAAATATAACCTTATCTTTCTAGACAACTTAGAATGCCAAGTTCAAATTAAGAATTTTTGGACTCCGGAAGCTGTGGTTTGGAGTGTGGAACTTTGAGATGAGCCAGCCCATCAGTAGTGGTGTTCACCTTTGAGAATCTGGGCCAAGGGAAGAGGCCTACGCAGGCTCTAAAAGGGGCTCAGGCCATTTGAGCTGGAAACTCCAAATACCTGGGCACCCATAGAGTGGTCTTGGAAGGAGTCTTGAGCTCTAGATGTCCATGTGTCCTGGTTCTATAGATTCATTATTCAATAGAGAGGGATGTGGCCAGAGGAAGAACAGAACGGGGCCTTTTCAAGTTCAGGGCTTAGGGCAGGCAGGCACATTGCACAGGACCCAAGGATAGTGTGGATTTTTCATTGGGGAACCACCCTTTGTTTTTCCTACTCTACTACTAATCCCCTCTCTGTCCTTATCTTTTGCCTCTTTTCTTGTCTACTGTTTTCCCTCAGGCTACAAAGAGAGTGCCTATTGTTCTGCTCAGATACTGATTTTATTAAATAGGACAGTAGGATGGTGTCTTCCACTGTTTTCTCTCTTTGATTCCAATTCCCTTTACTAATTATCTGGGCGCTCTCTTATTAGCAAAGTTTACCCACAAGAGACTTGTCAGGGAAGAAACAGCATTAAGGGCAGCAAATAAGCCTGGGGAAGTGACAGAGTTTCTTTTTCACTAAGAAAAAGACTTAGATACTGCTGTTCAAAAGGGTTTGCCCAGATTCCACCCCTTGGATGGAGGGGAGATGACTCCAAGGAGCAAACATTTATATTGGGAAGGAAGAAAATTGCTTACTGACCACAGCTTGGGAGGGACAGAAATTCCACGAGGGACCAAGCCTCTGAGTAGACCACTTCCAAGGAAAGGAAAACAGAAGAATGTCAACACCATCACCACGGAAGTACTTATTTTCTACTCATACGGTGGGCAACGTGAGCCACGCTGGGCCCCAGTGGTACCCAGGGGAAAGTGAATGAAAGGGAAGATACTTAATCTCTTATGAAATTGTAACCCATTCTTGTGCAAGTACTCAGTGCTTTGAGATTAAATGTAAGTGCCTTCAGCCCATTTCCTCCTTTTGACTGGATCCTCTGAGTCTCTCCAGGGATTTGGGAGGCGTGCCTTATGCTTTCTCTGTCTCCTGATTAGTTCAGTGGATGACTCATTGCAGTATCACTAAGAAGCTGTTGCTGTTTTGCACCACATAGCACTAAATGTGAAACAATTCCTTCTCTTGCACCAAAAAACCACCATTCACACAGAATATTTGTGTATATATGTTAGGCTGTGCAGAAGATTTTTGGGGCAATGGTGAGGTCTTACATTGCCATATTGCTTGGCCCCTTCTCTTCTTTTAAAGACTCCTTCCAGGGGTCTCCTCTTTTATAATTTGATTTCTTTTTAGGATAGCCAAGGATTCTTTAATATGTCTTGCTACATAAAGGAACATCCCTTCCAGTTTCCGTCTAAGACTTAGAAGAACGGACAGACTTGCAATGGTCGCCATTCTCTTCTTCCCATTCTGTTAGGGAGGAAGCCAGCGTGAAGAATAATTTCTTTGCTATATGGATTATATCATCTCCCTTCAGGGTCAGTGGCAGTGGTTGTTTTTTATTTAAAATAACAATATTTTATTTCTCGGTTATACAATGATTCCAAAACAATGTATGAGCTCTCTGAATTCTTATAGTCCCTCAGGGAAGGTGATGTCAACAATGATAATAATGATAGTAATAATATTTTTATTATTGACAGTAGATACATTTTTCTTTAAGGACAATTGAAGGCTTTTGAGCAGGGGAAGAATGTGACCAGATCTTAGCTTTCTGCCAGGCATCAAGAGTAGGTGGAGCCGGGCGCGGTGGCTCACGCTTGTAATCCCAGCACTTAGGGAGGCTGAGACAGGAGAATCGCGAGTTCAAAGCCAGCCTCAGCAATGGCGAGGCGCTAAGCAACTCAGTGAGACCCTGTCTCTACATAAAACACAAAATAGGGCTGGGGATGTGGCTCAGTGGTCGAGTTCCCCTGAGTTCAATCCCCAGTACCAAAAAAAAAAAAAAACAACCAAAAGAGTAGGTGGAAGAGAGATGAGAGCCAACAGATCAATTATGGAGTAATTTTTACAATGGTTAGGTCGGAGGTAATGCGCAAGGACTTCAGCAGTGAGAATTGATAAAGGAATCGATGCAATGATTCAATGTAGAAGTATTGACAATGGATTCAGACATTAAAACAAGCAAACAAACAAAACTAACCTAAAGTTAAAGTAGGAGTTGCTGGTATGAACTGTGTATAGTGTTTCCTCATGGTAGGTGTATGTCTAATATTGGGTCATCCCACAGGAATGGACCAGAGCAAAATCAACTCACTTGACTGTGCTTCACTTAAGGGTAACCGCTGTGTTCTCTTGTTGAGAGTTAGAAACTGTTCGTGGCACTAAGGCCTGCAAATATTATTCATATAGAGAAAGGAGAGGGACTAAAGATTAAATGGAATGTTTCCTAGAAAGCAGGAATTCAAAGATAATATACTTTATGGGCAGCAAGTCCTTTTAGCTTCTTTCAAGAATAATTAATGTCTGCAATCACAGGTCACGTTGTCCCTGTATAATCTACACCAACTTCCACACCTTCCAGCTTTTTTTTTCCCCCCCTGGATAAGATGAAAGATATGTCAAGCTGAGAAAGATTTGGACTTCCAACATTTTCTCATGAAAGTTATTTACTGGCAATGATAGCGTCTTTGCCTGTCTTTTACATGATGGGTGTAAATAAAGAAGCTATTAAAAGAAATAGAGAAAAGGTGGCTCAACAATAACAGGTTTATTCAGGACAAACCTGCAAGGAGGAGACCAATGTACACTGAGATCCATCTTCTGCTTTCATTCTGGGGTAGATATAGGGGAAATGAGGGAGGGGGGAATTAAAGTGTTGCTAGGGGATTATTAAGGAAGGGTTCTTATGGTGTTACCTTCAGAAGAAACTAGGTGTTTTCAGGATTTCAGTCGCAGATAACGACTTTCTTTCTTTTCTTTTCTTTTTCTTTTTCTTTTTTTTTTGGTACTAGGGATTGAACTCAGGGGCACTCGACCACTGAGCCACATCCCCAGCCCTATTTTGTGTTTTATGTAGAGACAGGGTCTCTCTGAGTTGCTTAGCACCTCGCTATTGCTGAGGCTGGCTTTGAACTCGCGATTCTCCTGTCTCAGCCTCCCTAAGTGCTGGGATTACAGGCGTGTGTCACTGGCCCGGGCTACAACTTCCTTTCTTATGATGGAGTGTTTGAGGTTTCTTTGCATGATGAGAGAGTATTGTCTGAGGTTTAGGATAGGCTGAGTTAGAGTGACCTTAAGGTGACTCTTGTTCTAAGATGGAGGATATGTTTCAAAATGGCATTGCCTGTGTCAAGTTCAAGAACTGGTTACTTAAAAATATCAACAGTAGCCAGGCGCGGTGGCTCAAGCCTGTAATCCCAGCACTTAGGGAGGCTGAGACAGGAGAATCGCGAGTTCAAAGCCAGCCTCAGCAACAGCGAGGTGCTAAGCAACTCAGTGAGACTCTGTCTCTACATAAAACACAAAATAGGGCTGGGGATGTGGCTCAGGGGTCAAGTACCCCTGAGTTCAATCCCCAGTACCAAAAAAAGAAATATATATATCAATAGAATTCACATGTAGTGTCAATTCCCATTTTTGTTAAGCCCTTGGTGCTTATGTAGAGGGTCTGAATAAGGAGCCAAGCATTCTGGTGCTTGACTGAGCATTATTTACTGGCCGGTAATAGTGGAGCTTCCACTTGCGTGTGACCTGTGGCCCAGGGAAGAGAGGCAGGGCACTACTTGGGGGCAGCTAACCCATTTAAAAAGTGTTGCATGGCTAGCACCTCGTGATTGGTACTTGGAGCCTCCTTCTACCAATTCTCTTTATTCAGGCCCTCATTTTCCTTCCTTTCTCCTACCGTGGTCAGTATTTTTTAAAAAATTTCTCTTACTTCTTACACTTTTCCCTGGGTGCTCCTAGAGTACTTTAACTATTCATGGATACATCCCTAGTTCTTGGTCTTCCACTAATTTCTTCTGACTTCAGGATTTTCTCTCTTCTTAAATGAGGAAGGTTACTTAAAAATAGTGACACTTTTCAAATCCAGGTATTTTTTCCCAGCTGAAGACACTGACTTCCATTTGCTTCTCTATGAGCTGTCACTGTGATCTGCAGGCTGATCCACAGGCCACAAGCTACATAGAACAGCTATGTTTCAGTTCATTAATCTGGAAAGCAGTGGTCAGGAAGTACATCACTGAGAGATTCTAGTAGATGCCAGTTAGATATAGTCACTCAACCCTCGAGCTCTCTGAAGCAAGAAAAGAAACATATATTTATAATTTAGGAAAACATTCTTAGTGTGCAGATCCTATAGAGGTCAATGTGGGCCATAAAAACGTGGGCCGAGTCACATAAAAAGAGGGGTGGGGGTAGTTAACAAGAAGGCTTAAGCAAATGCCTTGAAGCAATAATCATATCTTGATGCAGTCTCACCTCTTCTATCCCCTCCGCCTCCCAATGCTCTGCAGTTTCTAGTAGCTTCAGTTTGGATTGCATTCCAATGCTGACCTGGTCAGGAGGAATGAGGGACTTAGTCATTTCATTCCTGGGCCTCTTCTCATTGCCTCAGCCAATGTGTTGGCAGACTTAATTATTTGTTCCCTCCAAGCTTGTGGGTGTGACACCTGGAAGATGGAGATGAAGCTGACCCACCTGGCTGACATTCCAACCAGGTAAAGTAGTACTTGCTCCTCTCACAGCCTAAGGAACTGGCTTCTCTTCTTCACCTACCTGTTGGCCTCTGATGATCTTAAAAAGCCATTCTGACATCCTCAGGGGATTTGACAGGACCAGAATAGGAACACAACCAATCTTGCCAAGAGACCTTTAGTTAATGTTTTAACATCTCTCTCCCAGGGACTGGAACTTGCAATAATTGGGAGCTGATATGTCCTATATATAATAAAGTACCTCCAGCAATCTTGAGTGCTCATATGGCCTGCAGGCAGGGATTTCTTCTTAGGAGTTCCCTACTGCCTAATCCTAGGAAGGCTTTTGGAAGTACAAGAACGTAATTGGGTGTCACTGAATTCTTCTCTCTTTTAGTACTTTTATTATCCCTCTGTTTTTTCATTAATTGATTAGTTGAGTTATGAAAATTAACAATTTAAGGCAATTGTCAAATTCCAACTGATGGGTAAAGACATTTATAGTTTAGGAATTTATAGGAACTCTTTAAAAAATAAGTGATATAGTTTGGGCCTTGAACTTGTTAGGGAGAAAACAAGGAGATTAGGGGAGAAAACTGGATAGTAACAGAGGTGTGCTGAAATCAGCTCAAGCTGTATTTCACTGTATCGCCAATTCCCTCTTGAAATCTTCAGTGGTAGGAATATTTGCACCATGGAAATTGGTAAATAGAACAAATCAAAGTTCCTCTCTACTCCCTACTGTAGAAGTGGTTGTGAATAGTTACCAGCACACCACTTGTGGTAAAGTAAGTAGAACACAAATGTAGAGATGGAAATTAACAAATTATTATATTCTGGAGTTAGAACCAGATTTGAATCAGGAAGTGTAGGCTCTTACAAGCAGGCTAAAGAATTTTGACTTTTTCCTATAGCTCCTGAGGAATTATTGATGACATTTTATTAGTTGAGATATTTTTGGCTATAATTAATAGAAAAATTAATTCAAAAAGGCTTAAAAATGTAGTATGGCATATAGCAAGAAGTTCAAGTACAACCACTACAAGGTTGGTTAGTTCAACCATTTACCAAAGACCTAGATTCATTTAATCTTTTTTCTTTGCCATCCTTAGTATATTAGTTTGTCTCATGACCAGTACAATAATTCCAAGTGAACATTCATCAGCAGAAGAGGATATATTCTTTCTGTCCTTTTGTAAGAATAAAGAAATCTTACCCCAAAACCTCCAGCAGATCTCCTCACATCTCACACTGGTCAGAACTCTATCACCTGCCTATACTGAGCACTGGCAGGGAGAATGGAACCTCATCATCCATTAGTGTTTCACCCACATCTCTTTCATTTAGCACTCCTTGCCCCAGGTCAATCTTCCACCACTGGACCAATCTTCCCTAAAGCTCAGAGCCTCACAGAGGATGGCTACTTGAACATAATCACGGTTCTATAATCAAGGAGGAAGAAGGGGGATGGACATTGGCTAAGCAATCAATATGTCTGTGATGGCTTTGGAAAAGAGAGAATAGATTAATGAAATATTTTAGGAAGTATGATATAGCAATGATGTGCAAGCCAGACAGAGGGCCTGGGAATAGAGAGGCCCAGTTATACCTTTTTTTCCCCCTTTGGTACTGGGGATTGAACCCAGGAGCACTACCACTGAGCTACATCCCAAGTCCTTTTCATTTTTCATTTGAGACAGTCTCACAAAAGTTGCTTAGCACCTCACTAAATTGCTGAGGCTGGTTTTGAACTTGCCATCCTCCTGCCTTAGCCTCCCAAGCTGCTGGGATGATAAGCATGGGCCACTGTACCCGGCTCCAGTTATACTTTTATAAGAGTCTGGATGTGAAATAATAAGCTACCAAAACAATGATTCTCAACTGCCAACTAGCTACCAATTCATTCATTCATTCATTCATTCATTCAATAGCTATTTAACAAATGACCACATAAGTCAAGATACCATGCTAATTACTGTACATGAAATTGTGAACTTACATCACTGAGGTTCATAATTAGCAAATAACAATCAGATGATCCACAAATTAATATAAACTTATAAGTTGGTTAGGGAATACTGAATATTTTTTTCTATTTTTTTGAATTGAGGTAAAATGCACATACATCATTCTTAGTTTTTTTTTTTTTAATTCTGCTTAGTTATACATGACAGTAGATTGTCTTTTGGCAGATTATACATACATAGAGTATAACTTATTCTATTTAGGATTCCACTCTTATGGTTGTACATGATGTGGAGTTACTCTGGTCGTGTATACAAATACAAGGCTAGGAAAGTTATGACCAATTAATTCCACTGTCTTTCCTATTCCCCTCTCCCTTCCCCTCTTTCAGTTTCACTTTGTCTAATAAAATGGATTTCTGTTATTCCCCTCCTCAACCTCCTTTGTTTTAGGTTAGCATCCACAAATCAAAGAGAACATTTGGCCTTTGATTTTTCAGGATTGGCTTATTTCACTTAGCATGATATTCTCCAGTTCCATCCATTTACCAGCAAATGCTATTTCATTCTTCTTGGCTGAGTAATAATTCCATTGTGTATTTATACCACATTTTCTTTGTCCATTCATCCATTGAAGGACACCTAGTTTGTTTCCATAGCTTGGCTATTGTGAGTTGAGCTGCTATAAACATTGATGTGGTTGTGTCACTGTAGTGGGCTGATTTTATGTCCTTCGGTTATAAACCTAGGAGTGGCATAGTTGGGTCAAATGGTGGCTCCATTCCAAGTTTTCTGAAGAATCTCCATACTGCTTTCCATAGTGGTTGCACCAATTTGCATTCCCACCAACAATGTATGAGTGTAACCTTTCCTCCACGTCCTCACCAACATTTATTGTTACTTGTATTCTTTATAATTGCCATTCTGACTGGAGTGAGATGGAATCTCAGTGTAGTTTTATCTTGCATTTCTCTAATTATTAGAGATGTTGAACATTTTTTCTATATTTTTTGACCTTTCATATTTTTTTCTTCCATGAAGTGTTTGTTCAGTTCCTTTGCCCATTTATTGACTAGGTTATTTATTTTTCTAGTGGTAAATTTTTTTGAGTTCTTTTTATATCCTGAAAATTAATGCCTCATCTGAGGTACTGGTGTTAAAGATTTTCTCCCAGTCTGTAGGATCTCTGTATATGTTCTTGACTGTTTCCTTTGATGTGAAGAAGCTTTTCAGTTTGTTTGTTTGTTTGTTTGTTTGTTTATTGGGACCAGGAATTGATCTCAGGGGCACTTGACCACTGAGCCACATCCCCAGCCCTATTTTGTGTTTTATGTAGAGACAGAATCTCACTGAGTTGCTTAGTGCCTCTCAATTGCTGAGGCTGGCTTTGAACTTGTGATTTTTCTGTCTCAGCCTCCCAAAGTGTTGAGATTATAGGCGTGCGCCACCGCGCCTGGCTAAAAGCTTTTCAGTTTGATACCATCCCATTTATTAGTTCTTGATTTTATTTCTTCCGCTTCAGGAGTCTTGTTGAGGAATTTGGTTCCTAAGCTGAAATGTTGCAGAGTTGGGCCTACTTTTTCTTCTAGTAAGGACAGGGTCTCTGGTCTAACGCCTAGATTCTTGATCCACTTTGGGTTGAGTTTTGAGATACACCATCCTTAAGTATGCAATTTGACATATGTGTGCAACAGCCACCCTTAGCAAGATATATAGAACATTTCTATCACCCTAGTAATTTCCCTCATGTCCCTTTCTATTCAATCACTCAATCTTCGCCCCTCCCATGGGTAAAAATGGCTGATTTATATCATCAAGATTATTTTTGCCTATTCTTGAATTTCATATAATTATTTTCCCTAAAAACACTTTTTTTTGTTAGTGTTGGAATCAAACTCAGGGCCTTATGCATACTAGGCAAATGCTCTACAACTAAGCAACATCCCCAGCCCTCAACAAATGATTTTGAGATTCATCCATACTATTGTGTTTAAAGGTTCTTTATTTTTAAAAAATGTATATTATGGTATGACCAATACAGGTTTCCATTTTTTTGTGTGTTCATCTGAGATATTTCCAGTTTGGGACTATTATAAATGAAGTCATTATGAATATTCATGTATAAATTTTCATGGACATTTATTTTCATTTCTAGTGAGTAAATACCTAGGAGTGAAATTGCTGGGTTGAAGGGCAGGAAGGTGTTTACCTTTAAAAGAGCCCTTGATTAAAAAAATATATATATATACATAGATATATATGCATATATATATATATACATATATATATTCATTGCATGATCTTCAATCCCAAGAATTCTGAGTTAGTCTGAGGTTTCTAGGTATGTATAGTACATAGTTTTAAAAACTCCTTAGAACCACTGGTCTAAATTATAGTGGTGGTGGTGGAAAGGAAGTTATTTTGGTTTGTTTTTTTTTCCCTCACCACAAAGCATATAAATGCACATTATTTTTCTCTTTTTTAATTCTCTCTGGACAGCAGCAACATAGCTTTCAATGAACATTTCCCCTATTCTATCCATTAGTCTCAGTATTAATATATTTCTCTTTTTAGTTTCTCTGGTGAAATGCAATGGTACTGGGGATTGAACTCAGGGGCATTCGACCACCGAGCCATACCCCTAGCCCTATTTTGTGTTTTATGTAGAGACAGGGTCTCTTAGTGCCTCGCCGTTGCTGAGGCTGGCTTTGAACTTGCGATTCTCCTGCCTCAGCTTCCCAAAGTGTTGGGATTACAGGCATGTGCCACGGTACCTGGCTAAAGCTGTGTTTTTTGCTGTTGCTTAAAGTGAAATAAAAGGTCAGGGAGCTCCTTGAAGCAGCCCTTACAATTGCTAAGATGAGTAAACAAAGATAGGCCATTATGGTGGAAAAGAACTTTGAACTGAATAGCAGTTGAGGGTATACACTGTGTATACTGGTAGGATTTTCTCTGCTGCTTTTCTTTTCTTTCTATACTATTATACTTCCACCTGGCAGCAAAAAGTAATCATCTGTGTTCAGGCTGCTGTGACATTTATATCAGACAGCTGCTTCTAAGCATCTATATGGTGACAGCCTAAATGGCTTCATACCACTAGAGAAGAGGCCTCTAGTTTCTAGGGAGAGAGAGATACACAGGAATAGGAGGAGAGTCACTTAATGGATTAAGGGCTGGCTGATCTGGGACCAGAACCCAGGTGGCCTGGCTCCCAGCCCAGCTGACCACACTGCTACCCACACAGCTTGGTCTGACCAAAGACAAGCAGCCCATTGAGCAATTGCACAAACAACAATGAGTGATGGATGGTCAGAGCAAGAAACAGGCACAAAGCAACTGCAACCCCATCACTTCCTGGTCCCTAAATTTCCAGGCAGGACTATAATGTGTGGTCACTTAAATAACTTTGACTAGCAACTTGGCCCAGTTTTCAAATCTGGAAACTTTCTGTGGTTGCTGCCAAAAGAAAAAGTCTGCCTGTGCTGAGGGTACAGAGTGCCTTTGAACTCCATACCTGTCTTGTTTGTTTGTTTGTTTGTTTGTGTGTTTATTGTACTGGGAATTGAACCCAGGGGTGCTTTACCACTGAGCTACATTCCCAGCCTTTTAAATTTTTTTTTTATTTTGAGACAGGGACTCATTAAGTTGCTTAGAGCCTTGCTAAGTTGCTGAGACTGACCTAGAACTTGCTATCCTCCTGCCTTAGTCTCCCGGGTTGCTGTGATTACAGGTGTGTGCCACTGTGCACAGCTCATATCTGGTCCAAATTAGTCTGTGGTAGTGATGGTAAATGGCTTTCAGAATTCTGAGGCTTCTCATCTGCCCTCCTACCTCAAATTTAACTGCTAAGGGATGGGTGCAACCAATGAAGTTTAATTAGAATCAGCATAGATGACTAAATCTTATCTTACTCTCCTCCTTATATTTGCCACTGAACAGTGGCCAAAATTTGTGGTCCCCATTTAAATACTTAAAGCCTAGGTCCAGTGTCTCTGCTTGTTAGGCCCGGTACATGTCCCACAACAGCACTCTGACTTGCTTGACCTAGATATGTATGCATAGGCCCATTCTTAAATTTTCAACTTTTTTTTTCTTTTTGGTACAGGGGATTCAATCCAGGGGTGCTTTACCACTGAGCTACATCCCCAGAACTTTTTTTATTTTTTGTTTTGACACAGGCTCTTGCTAAATTGCTTAGGGCCTCATTAGGTTGCTGAGGCTAGCCTTGAATTTTCTATCTTCTGAGTGGCTGGGATTACAGGAATGTGCCACCATGCCCAGCAATCTTCAACTTTTAAACTCCAGGGTATCCTGAAGAGTCATAACTGTCTGGGAAGTTTCTTGTTTCAGGTGTCAGCAACTGAACTGTAGGAAGTAGTGAAAGGAGGGAAAAGTTGACTGTAATATTTGTTTTACCTAGGCCTAATGAGCACAATTTAGACAATAAACACTGTCCTGTCTTTGATATGCTGACCAGGTGCCATGATGTTAGGAATCTTAATTAAAATTTAGGATTTCTTTGGTTGTATTTTAACAGGGACTGGTCTTTTTTGTCATAGATACTTATTGAATGGCTCTTATTTGAAACAGTCAACAGTCTCCTATTTATTTATTCATTAATTTAACCAATGTTGAAGTTCTACTATGTGGCACAGATGGCTTATTTATGTTCTCATATTCATAGCTCACTGTAACTCACATAGCACACATGTGAGTTCTGCCTTATGTAAAAGTTTTATGTGTTTTACTAAATTGTAAGATCTTTGATGTCGGGAATTGTGCTTTGCTGATTTTGACATCCACAGTATCACTGAGCGCATTGCATTGCACATAGTAGGAATTCAATAAATATCTTTGTTGAATTATGCTGCAATGTTAAAGCCATCACAAGCACAGAGTGCGACACAACTTTTATTGATTGTGCTAACAGTCTAAGGCAGATGTGTCAACAGGGTATCATTGTTATGCAAGTAAATATTAAGTGTTTACAGAGAAGGGTGTGTTCACTTCAAGAGTACAGGAACAGGAAAATGCATAACTGGGTGAAGGCTGTTCTGGAAGAAGCGCTGTTAATTTTCCCTGTCAGTCCAGAATGATTGTGTAGAGTAACTAGTATTTCACTTTTTTTTTTTTCCTACAGTATTTCCCTCTCTCTCACCTTTCTAGAACTATCCCGCCCCTTTCTGTTTGTTCCCAAATTGCTGGAGCTAGTTCATTCTACCCCAAATTCATTCTAGTACTCCTCTAGTTCCTATTCAAGAACTCTTTGGTCCAGGGGCTTTAGGAACGCAAGCCAGGAAAGCAAAGGGTCACTCGCAGGGCAAACGCCAAACTAGCCGCAGCCCTGGGAGCGGCGCTGAAGGCGGGGCTGCTACTGGGCGGGGCGGGGCGGGGCGGGAGGAGGCCCGGGGGCGGCTTGGGTGTCACCACCAACCCGCTCCGGCCGGAAACTGGCGCTTGTTTCCGGCCGGACGGCCGAAAGCCACCGATCCTGAACCAGCCGCCGGAGTCGGAGTGGCGGCCGGTTGTGGAGCAGGCAAAAAACCCCTGGGAGAGGCCAGTCTCGATCAGTCCCGTCTGGCTTCGGCTCCAGATCCTGTGCTGAGCATCAGCCGCGGTCGCAGTGTCCGCCACCGCCTCCGCCTCCGCCTCCATCGTCGTCGGGGGAGGGGCCGGTCGGACCCCGGGGTCACTGCCGAGGAATGAGGAGAGGCGGCCGGGCCCCGCGCTCCGCCCCGGCCTAGGGCCTTGCCCCGGGAGTCGCGAGGGTAACGGAGCCCCCAGCCTTGACACCCTCTCCCGTCTGCTCCCGCCCCTCCCGCCCCTTCAGAGTCCCAAACTGTCCTCTGATCTCCACTGTCCCGCTTCTCCTTTCTGATTATATTTCACCTGAAGCCGTCTCCCCTGACTGCACCTCGCTTCGTCCCCACCTTTTCGCCTTTACTCCTCTCTTTCACCTGCGCCCCGCGCTCCTAGTCCCCCTCCCCCGTTCCTGGCCTCCCTTCCTAAGCTGTGCTGGGCAGTTTGGACGATCCTCTCTTGTCAACTAGACATTCGGGGAGGGATGGTGGAGTTTTAGGGTGTTTAAGATGCAGGTTACTACCCTCGTAATAGGATAAAGTTCATTTAAAAACCTCCAGATAAAAGTAAAATGAAAAGAAAACAAACTTGTTCTCTTTATCGATAGCCAAACTGAGGTGCGATCAGTAATGGAGGAAGGGAGCGAAAAAAGATACGTGTGTGAGATTCTAGGGCAGGCTTATGAACTTTAGAAAAAAAGAAAAGTTGCCATGAGCCGATGGAAACTTTAGAAGCTGATGATGAGTAAGCCGGGGGCTGCGTGATCTCACTCTTCTCATAATTACTAGGTTAACGGTGTGGCTCCGGTCGGGATGGAATGGGATTTGTTTACTGGGCCGGCGTATTTTTAGCCTGTCGGCTCACAAGAACCAACGCTCAGTCTCTCCCACCTCGAGGTAGTATGTCTGTCTAACCTAGGTGGCTTCTCTGGGCGCAATACAGATGTAAAAATTTGAAAGTTGGAAGAAACTGGCTGGTGAAATTTTTAAGTAAGAAGTTCTCCCAAAACTTTGCTGGGAGTTTTTCCTTTTATGAATGCAAAGCCAAGAATTAACAGGGTTTTGACTTACTGTCCCTATCTTTTTATAAGCATTATATCAAATGCTTTCTTTAGAAAATCAGAGGCTGGTATTTTTTCAGTCTTTGGCTTCTACTGTTTAGGAGAGCGTTGAGGAGACTGGATCCCTTTGCCTTTCAGAACTGATTTCAAAAGTGGGAAATATTGGTGTAGAGAGGAAAGGTAGTGGTGAGACTAGTTCAAAAGAGTAGTTAGTTAATCCTGAAGTATCTTAAAGACATTTTTTTTTTTTTTTGGTACTGGAGACTGAACTCAGGGGCACTCAACCACTGAGCCACATCCCCAGCCGTATTTTGTGTTTTATGTAGAGACAGGGTCTCACCGAGTTGCTTAGTGCCTCGCTGTTGCTGAGGCTGGCTTTGAACTCATGATTCTCCTGTCTCAGCCTCCCTAAGTGCTGGGATTACAGGCTTGCGCCACCACGCCCGGCTTTTAAAGACATTCTTATGATATATAACTTTAAAAACATTTAGAAAATTTCCTTCCTAATAAGATTACATTCCTGATGGGGTGGAGAAATCTGCAGGGAATTAGGCTGGGTGGCCAGGGAGAATCAGACTCAGACTTGTAGTTAAACATTTGCTGTGCATAATTTACAAATGAATACATTATAGGTAAACAATGAAGAATTAATTATATGCTTTGTCCTTGTTTTTCAAGCAGGCTTTTAAAGTTTAGTAACCAACCTGCTGTGTTAATCTATTGATATTTTGAAGGATGAACAGAACTGTAAAATTAAATTGATGTTACTCATGTACAGGCTGAATAGCAGTCTGTTCTAATTTCCACTAGCAAACTGGCATGCCACAGAGCACCTCCTAGACTAAGTGGCTAGTTACTATGTACTTAGACATTACAAATGAATACAAATATTAGCTCATACTAAGAATAATTGAGAAGGTAAATATGCTGAAAACATATATTTCAAAACTGAAATAGATTTAACCCCCCCATTTTGGATTATCAGCACCTTTCTGCCAATAACTATCCATTAGCATGAATAATTTAGAATTGAACAGATACCTCTTTGGACATTACACATTCAGGCAAGAAGGAAAAATGAAAGTTTCCAAACTATTACTGATTTTTGTTCATGTTGCCAGATTTGCTTTATCCTTTTCATTTAATACCAAAGTCTCCCTCAATAAATAAATAAACTTTGCCAAAGAAAGGGCTGTATAATAACTTATATAAGGCAGGATGACCAGTAATACATGCTAATTAGTAGACTCTGGTGTTTTGTCACCAACACCTTCAAAGTGTTCTGAAACATTAATTGCTTAATATCTATCCGTCACCTTGTCCACTTAGTGAAAAAAAGATTTCATTTGGAGACTAAAATCTCATTTTTAAAAATCATTATACTCTCCCAAAGTCTTGCTTTATTCTCTGTGAATTGGTTGGTACCAATGATAGTTCTAATACGTGTAGATTCTGTTTATATCTGTATCTTGCAACTTCTCTTAGTTGAACTGCATATGTTAATTCATAGGATGGGGATTAAAAGGGTTGAATAAATTTAGGAATAAGTGTAGAACAACCCACTGCTATTCCCAATTCTCAGGAGGCTTTGAAATTTTGAGATTCATTGTATGTAATCAAGTGAGTTATGATGGAATACTTCAGTATTTTTTTTGGTACTGGGCATTGAACTCAGGGATACTCAACCACTGAGTCACATCCCCAGTCCTATTTTGTGTTTTATGTAGAGACAGGGTCTCACTGAGTTGCTTAACCCCTCGCCGTTGCTGAGGCTGACTTTGAACTCGCGATTCTCCTGTCTCAGCCTCCCAAAGTGTGGGATTACAGGCGTGCGCCACCACACCCGGCTGGAATACTTCAGTATTAAAAATAAGTTTTCACATTATTATGGGGACACTATGTACCGCTTGTTAAAATTTAAAAGCTCCTGAATATCTCAGGCATGCTAAAGGAAACTGGAAGAGGCCAATTGCAGTGAGTGTGTTTCTGTGTATGTATAGGGGAGTACGCCTCTCCTTACCCACTTACCCCATTGAAGGGAAAGATCTCTAATACTGCTTTGAAGTGTGACCTCAGTAGCATCCTTCTTATGGGAACGTAGAAGTTGTGGAATATCAGACTGGAATTTTCTCAGTAGTTCCTGATAAATTCAGATAATTAAAAATTTGTATAACTGGGGCCAGGCACCTACCTGTAATCCCAGCAACATGGGAGACTGAGACAGGATGATCACAAGTTGAAGGCCAGCCTCAGCAACTTGGTGAGACCCTGTCTCAAAATAAAAAAATACAAAGGACTGGGGATGTAGCTCAGTGGTGAAGCACTTCTGGGTTTAACACCCCTACCCAACTCTCCCCAAACTTGTATAACTAAAAGGAAGATGCAGGGCTGTTTTTTCACAAATTCTTGGATTCTGTTGTTCCATTTTTTCAATATAGAAAGGACTTCTTTTTAAATTAAGCTGTTATAAGCTTTAACATTTAGGAAACAACATACCAACAAAACCAAGTTTAATGTGCTACAAGTATAGTATGTAAGGGCTGACAAAACTTGAAGTAACAATTAGATAAACCAGGGGAGATTACTGAATCAGTAAATTTTGAAATGGACTTGGGAGGCTATGGGTTATTTATAAAGAGGTACAGACTATGGAATCAGATGAACATTGGTTCAAATCTTTGTTCGATTTTTTTTTTACAGTGTGACCTTGGATACGTTTCCTCTTTATCCTTATCTATAAGTACGAACATTCAAAGAAATGAAAGAGTTTTTTGGTGTTAGGAAGAAAAGATCTTCCAAACAAAGTATAGAACATACAGTGTGTGATGATGGTATGAATGACTAAATTGTGTGTGGGGAGACATGAGAATGAGAATATGGGTTGGTCAAGTCATGGGTAGAACAGGCAAGAGGGTGGAAGGACTCAGAGGCCAGACTGTTGGATGTTGATAGAAGGGTCAATAGAGTCATTGTAGGTCCTTGAACAAAGGATGAATTTAATGAGAAGTATTGAGCCCTTTGGTCCAGGAACTCAGGGACAAGGAGTCAGGCGGGCACCAGTACATCGTGACTTCTGCTTCTCCTCCGTACCATTTTGGCCTGAAGGGATGCAGGCAGGAGATAGGAGATTCCTTGTAGAAGTTTTTGAATTTACATACCTTACTCTGCTGAGTTCTGTTTGTGCCCATCACACAGTATACTGACTTGTGGGGAGATCTTAAGGATATGGCTGGGTTCTCAAGAGCTTATGGTAAGGAGGGCATTATATTTCAAAATATATTTGACTCTTAATTATTGCTACTAACATAGGGAACACTGGTATAGAGATTCAGAATTTAAGAAATTTCTTGCTTTTGAAAATGCATTATATTTTAACCCAGATTTATTTTAGGATTTTAGGGCTCATAGTGAAGTTAAAATGACATTTACTTTTATAAAACAGTTTTACCTGATGGTAAGAATACACTGATGGCAAAGAGCAAATAATCTTGACTTAAAGATTTGGCCTTAGAGGGCTGGGATTGTGGCTCAGTGGTAGAGCGCTTGCCTCGCATGCGTGAGGCACTGGGTTCGATCCTCAGCACCACATAAAAATAAATAAAATAAAGATATTGTGTCTATCTACAACTAAAAAAAAAAAAAAAGAAATGTTAAAAAAAAGAAAAAAAGATTTGGCCTTAGAAATCCACATGATGGATAATTGATTTGTGAATACTTAAGACTGGACTGTCCTGTCGGGCAAGGTGGCAAATGCCTGTAATCCCAGCGGCTTGGGAGGCTGAGGCAGGAGGATTGCGAGTTCAGAGGCACTATGCAACTCAGTGAGACCCTGTCTCTAAATAAAATACAAAACAGGGCTGGGGATGTGGCTCAGTGGTTGAGTGCCCCTGAGTTCAATCCCTGGTACCCCCTCCCCCCGCCCAAACAAAGACTAGACTAGACTATCCTGAATATATTAATGTAAACTGATTTCTTTTCAAAATCTGAGTGGGTCCAGTGTGGCCTCCCAGGCTGTCTGCCTTATGTATAAGAATGATTGGTAAATGATGATCCAGCCTGAATGAGCCTTCACTCACAAAATCTGGAGGAGTGATTAAGATGGCTTTCTCAAAGGTCTTGGGATCTGTAGAGGCTCCTCTAGATAGCAGGTTTACTGAAAATCTGTTAGATTTTTCCTCCTGAGGAAAAATTTGAAAATATGGCCAATGGGTGGGAGGGGGATAGGAAGCATATACTTTTAAGAAGTAAAAAAATAAAAAACACACACTGCTGTTCTTTCAGTTGACTTGCTTTCCTTTATCCCAGCCACCCCACCCCCTTGTATTTCATTACAAAACTATGTGTTTGTGATGTCATGAGTACAGGTTAGTACCTCCTGAATCAGGAGATTGTAGCAATTCTGAGTTGGAAATTAGAGGTGGAATAATACAGATGTCTTATTATGCATAGCTAGATTGGGATTATTTTTCAACTGCATATTTTAAAGATTATGTCTTATCCCTTTATTTCCTCTCAAATAGTTTTGGATAGAGGGAATTACTAAACTGTTATTTCTAGTGACCTACTGTGAGTTCATTTCTATACTAAGTGTATGGAGGATTAGAAAAAAATGACAAGTTTGTACACTTGAGTTTACAGTCTAGTTGGAAGTAAGGGGAATAGGAAGGAATGAATATCTATTGATCTTCAATTAATATGCTCAACATCTTTTAAATGTGGAAATATATTATCAATTGCATAGGGCAGACCTAGGTATTTTGGTAGAAGAGTTCTAATGTAGTTATCAATGATGTCACAGATGAACTTTAGCTTATTTCAGATCTTAAAAAAAATCAAACTATATTAGGTACTAGGGATGAAGAGAATAACAGATCATTTTGTTTTGAAGCTGAAAGGAACCATGCAAAATCCTGGAAACAGGACCATATCTAAGATGTTGGAGCAGGGATAAGACTGACATACATAGCAGTGAAATGTGGGTTGGTTGGTTTGGAGCTATATTATGTGGGGTCTTAAAAATCAGCTTTTAAGTTTATATTTTAAGTGATAGGGAATCATTGAGGATATTTAATTAAGATAGCAATATGATAACAGTAAGACACAGGTTGGCTTACAGAGAAGGGAGATTGACACCAGGAGTTTGTGGAGCAACAAGGCCTGAGTTAAGGTCTATGGAGGCTGGAATAAGAAGAGTTGAAAAAAGACTGAAAGAAAACTGAAATTAGCGAAGGCTTGGATATTGACGACATGAGAGAGTGACAAGTCAGGTATGACTATGACAAAATAAGCCTGGTGTCTGAGACATTAATAAAGAAGTTAGGAAGGTTTCCTCATTTTTAGGAGAATATGATTAGTTCAGTTTGGTACATACCGAATTTAAAGTGGCATGAAATGTCCAAATGAAAGTTGTTCTGTTTGTGAGAGTTAGGAGCCTATAGCTGGGATACCGGTGGGGGTTAACAAGCCTGGAAATGTAGTTTTGCAGTTCATCGGTATAGATGTAGTGGTAGCTGTAGCCAAGAGAATTAAGTTCTCTGAGAACTAGAATATAGGGAAAGAGAGGAAGGGCAAAGATAGTGGTACTGATAAACCTGAACGCTAACATTCCCCACTCCCCAGGCCATCTGAATTGGTTCATCCTTTTCCTTTTCTGTTTCCTGTTTGTTTTCCTCTATTCCATCCAGTATCTGCTGGATATCTCCTATTTTAAAGTACTGTCCTAGGCACTGAAGAGATAGAAATGGGTCAGAGTATATACAAGGGATATAAGGGTCTAGTGGGATGAGACAGGTGTGTAATTATATGGAGGGAATGAAGTGTGATAGATACTGCAGTAGAAATATAAGGTGGGGGGAATATGGGGCACAATGGTCAATTCTGCCTTGGGCATGCAGACATTGGAAACAGCCTCTTGGAAGATGACGTTTGCAGCTGAATTTTGAAAGACAAGCACATGCTCTTCAGAAGACTGGGAGAAGTCACTCCAGGCTAAGAAAATAGCTTGAACAAAAGTTTAAAGGAATGAAACAACCTTTTTAGTAATTATTATGGCTGGGGGATGGTTGGAGGGCGAGGATCGCCTGGGACATGGACAGTACTGTTATCTGTTTTGTGTATATGTGGTGCCAGGGATTGAACCCAGGGCATGCTAGGCATGCCCAGTAATTGGTGAGCCATTTAAGGATTTTTTTTTTTGAGTGACAAGTTTCATGTCAAGAAAGATTATGTCAGTGGTGTGTAGAGTGGATTGGAGCAGGACAAAGCAGAAGTTTTTTAGTAACTTCTTTATGCTTAACCATGTGAACATATTTATAGAATCATGGAATCAAAGAACTGTAGGGACTATTATGCTTTCTTAGTCTTCCTCATTCATTTTCAAATAGGATACCTGAGGTTTACTCAGGATCACAGAAATAGTTTAGTAATGGCTTGGTCTAGAATTTAATCTTCAGTGTCTGGTATGTGGTAGGTGGTTAATAAATGTGTTCTTTCCCAGGTCCCATTCCAGTATTTTATTCTGCCACTTTACATTGTGTTGGAAGACAGAAGGACTCTGTCCATTCTGTTGTCCTTTTTAACCAGTCCAAAGTGAACTCTGGTCTCTTCATAGGTTCTTGAATGAGAAAGACCTACCCTGAGAGTACCTCTGGGAAGAGAGACTGGCTTGAGGCAGATGGTTTCCCTGGAGTGGGATGAATAGTATATTAGGATTCTTTAGCTATAATAATTCAAATGTAAAAGAATGTCAAGGTATCTGATTTATTGAGTATCTATGTCTCCTGCTGAGTTCCCTTCAAGTTGTTTTCTTTCTTTTTGTGATACTGAGGATTCAACCCAGGAGTGCTTTACCACTGAGCTACATCGCCAGCCCTTTTCATTTCATTTTGAGACAGAATCTCTCCAGGTTGCCCAGGCTAGTCTTGAACTTGCGATCCTCCTGCCTCAGCTTTCCCAGTAGCTGGGATTACAAACCTGTGCCACTGCGTCCAGCTGAAGTTTTCTTTTAAACTTAGTTTTGAGTTGTGCCAATGAAACTTTTTGAAAAGATAAATAGGCTATGATAAATTAGATAATGACACATAGTACATTTTTCCCCCCAAACAAGGTTTGTCATTATACTCACATTCTTTCTTCTCTGCATTTTTAATTTTAATGGATTTTCTTGAAGTGAAATTGGTTTTAAAGTGGGAGTTTGGAGTTTGGTTTTGGTCATTTTGGGGTGTGTGGGGAGGGACAGAATAGAGTATATCTTAGAATGTCTTAGATTCTCCTGGAGGAAGTTGGGACTCAGGGACTATAGAAGAATGGATACCTTCCATTGATGGCCTTCCTCAAAACTTGACTGAACTGTGATTTCCTTATTCTTTTTTCTGAGTTTTGTCAACATCTTCCCCAGAGAAGGGCCTTGGTTTGGAAGCTGTCCACTTTAGCAGAGCTGCCAATTCTTAATTCTTTCTCAAGTGGGCAAGGGTACATTTTGTTTTTGTTTGTGAATGTTTGGGGCAAGGGAGGGGAGAGAGGAGGCACAAAAAAGCTCCTCACAGTGAGTTTTTGTCTGAATTCCTATGTGGCTGGAAGTTTCCTTGGCTTTGTTTTGGGGGAGATGACTTGGTTACGCTGGCATTCAAGTTATGTGGAAGATGGTTCTCACTCCCCTCAGCTATCTGATTTGGGATGGCAATAAAAACTTCCTTCTTATCCAATATGGTCAGCCCCCTCTCCACACTTTTAAATGCCTTGCTTCTTGTGCACACTGTGTGAGGAATATTAGAGCCCCTCTCAGGCCTAAAACTAAACAAGTCAAGTTATTCTAAAGTTTAGAGGGAATATCTGCTCCTGACTATTGTTTTTGTGTTAATGATGCCTCTATTCTTCCAGTTATCTGATCCTTTCTTGATTTAAACATTTTACATAATGTGATATTTCAAACATTTAGAAAATTTTAGGGAAAAAACTCGAACATAAATTTGAGCTCACAAGTCAAATTCGATGGACAACAACATTTTATAGTATTTGTTTTAGACCTAAAAAATATAAAGTGTTATAGATTAGCTAAAGTTCCACCCTCCCTTCTTCTTTGTTAGCAAGTGATTACTGGTCTGAATATGTGTGCATCATTTTATGTTTTATATATTTTTTCACATATATTCATAAACAACATATAATTTTGTTTTGAAATCTTACATAAATGGAATACTATCTTTTTTCTCTTAACATTGTTTCTCAGATGTATCTATATGTAGATCTAGTTTATTCACCTCATCTTTAAACTTATACTCTATTGCCTTGTTAAAAAAAAAAAAAAACATTCCTACCTTCCTTACAGTCTCAGTGTAAACTATCTCTTCCATGAAAACTTTTCTGATTTTTTTTTTTTTTTCTCTAACAGGATGTGATCTTTCCCACTGCTGAATCCTATCATTTTGTTGGTACTTGTCATGTGGTATTTGTATATTCTTGTATTTTGGCTTGTTTGTGCTGTTGGCATGCCTCTTCTACCACACTGTAATCTCCTTGAAAACAGATAAGTATACTGTTTTATCTTTATATCCCTTGTGGGGTTTGCCACAGTAACTTACATATCACTTAATTTAGTCATATTGACTAAATGGGTAGATTAATGAATAAGAAATTAAAGACCATCCTTTGTGTTGGTTTATTGTTAGTTTAATTTTGAATATTGGGGTGACCCCCATAAAAAAGAAGCTTGTAAAGAAACATTCAGCACTGGAAATTATATTAAAATGCACATAAGTGGTGAGAGCAGTCAACATTAACTTCCTTGACTGGAAGGTGAGAGCAAACATTCCTTGGAAAATGAAACGGGAATTGATAGGTGATATCATCCCAATGGGGAAACTCCTGGGAATTGATCCTGGTGGCTTTTGAGGCTGTGTGTTCCTGTGGCCAGACTCATTTCACTAGCTATCAAATTCTGCTTTTGTCATCAAGGTCTTGACATCTTTACTGGAGATGGGCATTTAAAAAAAGCAGCCTATCTGTTTACTTACTAAACACTGCTGAGGACCAGGAAGTCTTTGGCCTCTAAAGAAGAAAAGCCTGATACACAACATTCATACATACATATGTACATACACTTTTAACCACACTTTCCTTTTTTATTGATGAGGCTAAGTTGTTTTAAAAGCTTCAAATACAGGTTTTAAAATTCTTTTAATTCTTTATTGTATAGTCCCAGTATAACATTGTTTTGGCCTCATAGTAACTCTCTCCATCCTCATTAAATATTAAGGTGATCTACATGAAATTCCACTTTGTAGGTAAAAAGCAGTCAAATATTGATAATGTTGTATGTTTAAACTGAATACATCATCTTGGTTTCTTTTTGGGGTTCTTTTTTTTTTGGTACTGGAGAGTGAACTCAGGGGTACTGGACCACTGAGCCATGTCTCCAGCCCTGTTTTGTGTAGAGACAGGGTCTCACTGAGTTGCTTAGCGCCTCGCTGTTGCTGAGGCTGGCTTTGAACTCGCGATTCTCCTGTCTCAGCCTCCCTAAGTGCTGGGATTATAAGCGTGAGCCACCAAGCCCGGCTTCTTTTTGGGGTTCTTGAAGGATGGTGTTATGGACTTTTTTTTTTTTAAATATTTTTTTAGTTGTAGATGGACACAATGTCTTTATTTTATTGCTTTGTACGTGGTGCTGAGGATCGAACCCAGGGCCTCACGCATGCAAGGCAAGCGCTCTACCGCTGAGCTACAATCCCAGCCCCTGGACATTTTTGAAGTAGATAATCCTAAACCCATTTATACTTCTAAAATACATTTCTGAATTTTAATTTGCAACCAGCTTTCTTTTTGCAATTTTCTTTAGCTCAAATTTTTGATAGAATGTTTTTATTTCTGAGTACACATTTGGTGTATTTGAGAAGGTTGTGAGAATTGTAAGCCAGAGTAGGCTTACAATTAATAATAAGCCTGAAATGAAAACTTTCGTTGTGAATACCTACATGTAATTAATTGAGTTGGCTTTAATAAGTTTACATTTCCTATAAGTAAATAAGTTTTTTTCCTCCTTTCCTGTCATCCCGATGTCTCCTTCCTAGCCTTCATAAGGAAGATTTGGTGACAGGAAAATCATGGAAGATAAAATTGCCTGTGGCCCTTATTTTTATTGAGGACATAACAGAGAAGGCAGAGGTTAAGAATCCTGCTCCTAGTGCCAGAATATTACAGTGTTGTTCCCAAAGCTATTCTTAGGGAGGGGAAGCAAGATGTTAAAGTCAAGGAAAGGAACAGAAATAGTAAATAGCAGGAATTAGTAGATATTATAGAATGGGATTCAGGAACAGGAGCGGATGAAAAGAGATCAATGTAAAACATTTGAAGAGGTTCTGTTTCTTCTCATCCTTCAAAACCTCGCTTAGGATTCTTTATAAGCCTTATACCTTAACTATATTAAACTTGTATCTAGACAACCTTCTACAGATATCACCTGGGAAATATCTTATATAGACTTTAGTTTTGGAAATAACCGGTTTTGGATTCTAAAATGGGTTATTTAAATAAGTTGGTCTATTACTGCCATTTGAATCATTAATAGCTGATGTCAAAGGAAAAGGAGATTTCTCTGAGGATTTAGTGTTACTACATTGAGGGCTGGGACTGTAGCTCAGGGGTAGAGTACTTGCCTAGCATGCATGAGGTCCTAGGTTGATCCCAGCACCACAGGGGGAAAACAAAAAGAATAATAACAAAAAACCTGATATTTTACATGAAAATAGTGTAGCATGAGTACTTGAGGCAAGACGATAGCAAAATAAAATGGTGCTAACAAAAATATGTTTTAGATAGCAAGTTCTCAACTTACCTGCTCTTATGTGTTCCTTTGTGAACATTTGCTTTTGTGTCCTTGGAACTGAGAGCTCACCTGAGTTTTAAACCATTCATTTCCTAAAAATTTCCATCAATGGTAAGGGACAAGATTCTTTGACATGAAAGATACTTGGTCTTTGTTGTTTACTGACCAGGGTTAGAGACTTCCCATACTTCTCAGAACTCTGAAAATAGAATTTGAGAGTTAGAGTTGCTACATCCTAGCTTCTTTGGTTGCCTAAAATAAATTCCTGGCAATTTGACACAAGGTAGCCTCTCATTTTAACAACATTAAATTAATTCTCTCTCACATCATCTTTGTATATTTTTTGTAACATACTAGTTCATCATGAAAATTAGGGTTATACAAATGTTCCTTGATGCTTGCTGCCTGGTTGAGACTGTAAATTCTTTCTACTGCATACCTGTTATGTACTAGAATCTGGGCAAGATGTACTAAGTAGATGCCAATGAGATGTTAACCCAGTAAATAAACAAATAGTAGGAGAATTGGTCTCTTGGGAATCAACATTCTGGGTTAAATAAGACATAGTTGCAGATAAGTAAATGCGTATATAGAAAAAAAGAAACAAATACAGGTTATTTAGCAGTATGTGTGTGTCATCCTCATCATATAGCATTTAGAACTGAAGGGTAATTTGCATGTTGTCTTCATTTTTTGTGAGGAAAATGAGGGCCAGAAAACTTAAATGACTTGTCCAAGATAATAGTTACTATCAACAACAAACATTTTTAGATGTTTGCTCTCTAAAAAGTTAGGCCTCAGGTATAGAGTTATAAGTCGTCAAGAACTTACTAATTAGTTGTGAGTACTGAATATTTGCATAAGAGATAAATAGTAATACAAAAAGTCATGGGTACTAAATACCAATTCAGTTATGTAGAATTATATACAAGTTTAGAGAGTGTAGGTGAAAATTTTGCCTAATGAAGAAAGGGAGAGAGATTTGAAAAGAAATAGATTTTGATAATTGATTATTATGGGAAAGGGATAGATAAGAATAATATACACATTTTCAAATGGATTATAGCTATAGGGGGACTGAAATTACTTGGTTTCTGATACATCTCTCCAAAGGGGTACTTTGGTGGGAATCTTTCTTTGTACAGCACAAAATCTAATCCAGCTTTTTTAGTTAGTCTGAATTCAGAGAGTTTAACTAACTAGTTTATGTTTGCACACTTAGTGGTAGAACTTAGTGTAGAGCCCATTCTTTTTTTTTTTTTTTTTTTTAATTTTTAATTTTTTTTTAGTTGTAGATGGACACAATGTCTTTATTTTATTGCTTTGTATGTGGTGCTGAGGATTGAACCCAGGGCCTCACTCATGCGAGGCAAGCGCTCTACCACTGAGCTACAACCCCAGCCCTAGAGCCCATTCTTTTTACTATTTCTTATTGCTTAAGAGGACATGGGTCAAGTGGTTAAAAACACAGTGCAGGTGCCTGGGAAATGAAATGGGAAGTTGAAGACCACATTATGATGAGGTTTAACCACAAGTTGTTTCAGTTCTCTATAGGCTTTCCTTATATTTAGACACTGAATGTGCATACTTGTGTTTATAATGCTCATAATGCAACAGTGGTCTGGGTTTCTTAGAACTGTCTTCTGAGCTTTAGTTCTTTGTATTCAGGGGAAAGATTCCTTCCAGTTTGGGATTTCAGTACATATTCTCTTTGACTTCTAATTTTTGAAATAGTTTTCGCCTTTGCAGGTAGGTAGGCCATTGGGTTAACAATCTGCGGGTGAAGTCTTTCTGGATCATTGGCCTTTTTTGGAGTAAAGAGAGGAAAGACAGTTTTGGACTCATCTTTCAGGCTTATTTACCTGTTAATAGTTAGGGACAATTTACTTAAAATAGATTTTATTACCTGAAAAGGAGAGTAAGTATTGTGAACCAAGTATGAACCTATTTTTGTTAATAGGATATTTTTAGAGGGTTGAATACCCTTCTAAAAATATTTTGTAATATGTAGTTAGTTTAAATATGTAGTTACTACTCCTTCTCATCTCTCTCTTCTTTTTGGTCAGGGCTTTATCTGCTAACAGATACTTGAGGATTCAAAATAGCATTTCCTGAATCAACTATCATTTATTCGCCTATTCTAAGGGCCTGTCACTGTTTCATCTGCGAAGACTAAATATTGCTGAATTTGAAGATTAGGTCTCTAGTAATAAACATATTCCAATGCTTGGCTTCTGTAACCCTTATCCCATCTTATTCTTTGCCATGGCCGTTTCTGTTACTTCTGACCTGGAGTAAAGGGAAGAAAACTTTACTATTTAATTGCAGGACCCAACCCTGAGTTATACTGTGTGCTTTATATAGAACCTCATTTAAGTCCTTATCACAATTCCATAAGATATTGTTATATCTACTTACAGATTAGTTCATTCAAAATATTTATTACTGCGGTTCACTGCTATTTATTACTTAGGTTTAAGGTGTCAAGGATATCACAGTGAATGTCAGATGGGTTTTCTACTAAGGCATAGAGAAGTTAAAGAACAGCCAAGGTTACAAGCAAAAAAGTGATAGAGCTAGGTTTTAGATATGGCTCTGATGGATTCTGAAGGGCATGTCTGCAACCATTATTACATTATGCTTTCATTTACATATAGTGCATGTTCTCTGTAAACATAAAAATAAGTCATAAAAATAGGTAGAACCCGCGATAATTCTTAATTTATAAAGTTCTTGATGAATGCAGAAACCTCTGGCTTGGTGTGGACAAGCATACCTACCCATTAATACTTTTCCTCTCCCACTTTTTCCCCCCATTCCCTCTCTACCTCCTCGTACCTGGGTATAAACTGGGCAGTGTGACCTGCTTGGCATTTGGATGAGTTTGTGTTTTGAGGACTATTTGTTTCCTTGACTTCCTGTAAGTTCCTTGCCCACTCACAAGTTCCTTCTTGTAGCACAATGGTGAGTAACCTGTTGTTAACATTGTAATATGGTCATGCCAGTTGGAATTTTTTTTTCTTTTTCTAAGTTCTTTTTGATGAGTATATAAATGGGAACACTTGGGTAAAACTTGGCTTCTGAGTTCATTCACAGCAAAACTTTGTTTTCAGAATTCTAGAAAAGAAGTTTTGTTTTTTGTTTGTGTGGTTCTGGGAATTGAACCTAGGGTTCTCTACTACTGAGTTACATATCTAGCCCTTTTTTAGGGGGATGGGGGTGTACCGGGGATTGAACTCAGGGGCACTTGATCGCTGCACCACATCTCCAGCTCTTTTTTGTATTTTATTTAGAGACAGGGTCTCACTGAGTTGCTTAGTGCCTCGCTTTTGATGAGGCTGGCTTTGAACTCACAATCCTCCTGCCTTACCCTCCCAGGCTGCTGGGATTACATGCATGCGCCACCCTGCCCGGCTATCTAGCCCTTTTTATGTTTTATTTTGAGACAGGATCTCACAAAGTTGCTGAGGCTGGCCTTGAACTTGTGATCCTCCTGCCTCAGCATATGGAGTTGTTGGCATTCCAGGTATGTACTACCACTACTGGCTAGAAAAGAGTTTTGAAATTTGGAAGAATATAAAAACTTAATGTCTTCTGCCTAGCTGAAATCAGTTTTGTTATCATTCTAAGTTTATTCCTTTAGCCTGTGTTATTAAAGAGAGTGCTTACTTATTTTAGATTATGGCCATTATGACCACATGCCATACCTGGAGTTAGCAGTTAAAAACAGGCAGAAGGATTTCTTTGGAGCATTACCTCAAAGACAAAATTCTTAAGACACTAAGAGGGAGGAGCTGAGTTCCAATAGGAATTGAATTCCAATTGAGTTCTGGAGATTAATTAGGTGGGATCAAAATTGTAAGTATTAGAACTGTTTGGTACTGAGGATCCAATCAGTTTAGTATTGGGGATCCAGGAATATTGGGGGCATAGCTCATGAGATTATTGAGATGATTTATGTATATGCGTCTAACCTATAAGTAATGTGTGATACTTGATAGGTACACAGTAAGTGTTGGTTAAATCTTGGTACTTGAGTGCTAAATGATGTCAGTTTGTCTTCCTAGGACAGCTTGCTCATAGTTAAATCCTTTTTTTTTTTTTTTTTTTGGTACTAGAGATTGGACTCAGGGGTACTCGACTACTGAGCCACATCCCCAGCCCTATTTTGTATTTTATGTAGAGATGGGGTCTCACTGAGTTGCTTAGCACCTCGCCATTGCTGAGGCCAGCTTTGAACTCACGATTCTCCTGTCTCAGCCTCCCTAAGTGCTGGGATTACAGGCTTGTGCCACCCTTTAAATCCTTTTTTTGAGAAGGGCGTCTCACTGTGTTGCCCATACTAGTGTGTCCAACTCCTGGGCTAAACTACCGTCCTGTCTAAGCCTCCTAAGTAGCTGGGACTGCAGGTGTGGTCCACCCTGCCCAGCTAAGTATTTCTTCTTTGGAAGGCCATTTATTAAGTATTTAGCTTTGAGTAAGTAAGCATTTGGCAAAATGATTGTATAACAAAGATTTTTAAAATTAGATTCTTGTAGAGATTATGATACTAACATTTACAAATTGAATCAATTAGACATATCATTTACATGCGTGATTTAAGGGTACATTTGTGGCTTTGATAGAGTCAGTCATACGATTTTTTGACAGAAGTATCTTCTTGACCCTTTGGTAAAATTGAAAATCTTGCTTTTTCAGTTCCAGTTAAGCTGGGTTTGATTTTTGATACTTGAGATAGTTGCCTATGATATTTCCTTTTATCCCCTCTCCATTTTTTTTTCAGTGAATGAGCTAATATATTTGAAAGTATTTTGTGAATTGCAAAGCAAACAGTTGCTGTCACTACTACCACCACTGAAAATAAAAATGAGATACAACTCATTCTTAGAAGGGTTGTTTTCTTGGATTAATTTCAAGGAGAAAGACTCAGAGGGCAATGAAATATTTGCCAGATGACTAATGTATTAATTGATACTTTTGCATTTTTCGTGGAAGGGAAAAGGAAAAGCAAAGACCTGTCATTCTAAAAACTTGTCCTAGTGCTATGTTATTGTGAAGGGTTACTTATACTACTTTGACCCAGTCTGTGTAGTGTAAGAAAGTTTAACAGGATTTATCATTTTTGACTTTTGGGGCTTATAGTTCATTCTACTGGAAGCATCTGTCAACATAGGAAATAATTCCTCCTAATTTCCGGTAAGATCAACCACATTCCTATAATTCTTCCCAATTTCTGGGTAAGATCAACCACATTCCTATAGTATGGATCTTTTATAATAGATAATAAAAAATGTGTTAGTCCAAATCAGTATCTGCATGGCCTCTGCTTTGGTAAGATTAAGGAAACAGTGCCTTTGACTAAAATATTTGCCTGGGTATTGCCATCAGAAGATTTTACAAGCCAGGTGTGGTGAAACTTGCCTGTAATCCCAGCAACTCGGGAAGTTAAGGCAGGAAGATTACAAGTTCCAGCAGGCCAGTCTTAGCAATTTAGGGAGATCCTGATTCAAAATAAAGATTAAAAAAGAAGGGAAGGCTAGGGGTGTAGTTCAGTAATAGAGCACCCCAGTACCAAGAAGAAAAAAAAAAGTTTACAGTCAAGCTGGGCATGGTGGCACATACCTATACTCCCAGTTACTTGGGAGGCTACATCTGGAGAATCACAAATTCGAAGCCAGCCATGGCAACTTAGCAAGATTCTGTCTCAAATTAAAATTAAAAAGGTCTGGGGGATATAGCTCAGTGGTAGAACATTCTTGGGTTCAATCCCCAGCATTGCCAAAAACAAAACAAAACACTTTACTGTCAATGTCTTGATTTGTTTTTGATACCAGGGATTGAGCTAGAGGTGCTTAACCACTGAGCCACATCCTCAACCCTTTTATTTAGAAACAGGATCTCACTGAATTGCTTAGGGCCTCACTAAGTGGCTTTCAACTCGCGATCCTCCTGTCTTAGCCTCCCTTCTGAGATGCTGGGATTACAGGAGTGCATCACTGTGCCTGGCCGTACTGTTATCTTTTGATGATTAGCATTCTTGGTGAGGAACGTGTGATTTTAATAATCAAAAAAAGTAGAGATGTTTAGTAAATTTTGAAAAGACTTCTTACCTTGTACAATTTCTTCATTTATTTCTGTCTCTGGTTCCTGGTATTTGGAATATTTTTGTTGAAGAAAGGAAGTTAGCTGATATCTATCTTGATTTTCTCTGTAACCAGCTTACTAGATGAACTTCTAGAAAGCAGGGATGATGGGTCCTTAATAAGTGCTTCCTAACAATTAAGTTAGGAAGTTAAGTTTTCATCCAGGATGGCAGTGACCTGGGTCCCACTATGCTAATGGTAGCCCTTCCTGAAAGGAAGAGGAATACTGCTTTTTCGCAGATAAACTTGAATAAATGTGAATGTAGGAAAAATTATTGCTTTGATGCTTTTTGGTTTTATAATTTTAGGTAAGAAAAGTTATATGTTAAAAATTGCTACTTTATTCCTCTTGGTTTTATTTTGTGTTCAAATATTAGTGATAGCTATGATTTTTGAATAATCTATGAGATGTATATTGTAGCTTTGCACTATCAATATAAAAAAAAATAAAAATTATCCCTATGTGAAACATAATTGTCTCACTCCCTTGTTGTGAAACTTCAGACTTTAGGGATATAATGTTATAGAGTACTTCTAAATCCAGTTTATATCTATAGTAGTGATGAGCATAAAAAAGATGACAATTTGATTTTGGCATCCCTTCATGATTTTCTTTATAGATAATTTTCTTTCCTGAATATGTTTTGCTCAAATGATTGAATTTCCTAAGTACACATCATTTCCTTTGGTACACATTTGCAGAAGTAAAGAGATTTAGCTGGGTGGCAGGGAGAAAGGCAGTTTTCATGGATAAATCTACAAAATAGATTATGTGTGGAAAATTGAGAGCTGGTGATAGAGGTGCAGTCAAATAAATGGAATGGAAGTCACCAACTTTATTTTCTATACCTAGTTTTACCACTCGTTAGCTCTGCAACTTTGGACAACTCTGTCTCACTTCCCTGGCTGTATGTTCTTGTCATCTGTAACTTGAGGGCATGGAATGAAATGCTCTCATGTTCTACTTCTGAAAGTATGATTCCAAAGTGCCACACAGAGAAATCAGACTGAGTTTTCTATACCTTCCCTCCAAGTTTGTTCCACATAATACTTGAATGTGAAATGTTAATTATGTAAATAATAGAAGTGTATATTGTATATTCCTGGGTAGGCTGGAATTGTCAGATGGTATGAATGCTCATAACTAATTTTATGTGTAGAAAGATAAGAGACTTGGTTGTTTCTGAAAGAAAAAAAAAATATTACTAGTGCTTTTGGATACCCTGGGGTAGAGTTTGTGCTTTTGAACTCCAAGCTGAAAAAAAATGTGTGAATCTATGGAGTTGGTGAGAGTGGATAGGGAGGATGGTAATGGCTAGGGGACAGGGTGATGAGCATGGATAATGTTTTTATTTACTTATTTATTTATTTTTGGGGGGGTACTGGAGATTGAACTCAGGGGCACTCAACCACTGAGCCACATCCCCAGCTCTATTTTGTGTTTTATGTAGAGACAGGGTCTCACTGGGTTGCTTAGCACCTCACTGTTGCTGAGGCTGGCTTTGAACTCGTGATTCTCCTGTCTCAGCCTCCCTAAGTGCTGGGATTATAGACTTGCGCCACCGCGCCTGGCTATGGATAATGTTTTTATTTAAAAGCAAAATATTAGAAGTTCTTTAGCCTGTAGAGTTCTTATTTATCCCAAATTTAGAACTGATACGAACTCTGATACAGAGTCAGAATACCTATGTCTAACTTCCTTGCTCTCTGAATATCATTTAGGCTTTATGAATTTCTCTGTGTATATGTTTTCTATTAGAAAAAACGAGGTTAAAGACCTTAAAGAGTATTTAATTTTTAAAATTTTTGTTATGAAGCTATTACACTTCAGAATATTTTAAAAACAAAAATAACAACAAAAGAGGTGATACTTAGTGATCAGATAGCTATGCGTTTGTTCATACAGACCTTGATTATACAGATGGGTGGGGCAGATCTGAAACCACTAAATATTTGAAACCAGTAAATAATTCATAGGCCTGTTTTAGGTATAGATAGTTCTCAGTGATCTACACACATGGACTAGCGTGAATAATTCAGGACCCTAAATATTTGTTCTGCTATGTACTACAGGCCTGTTTACTTTTGTGTGTGTGTGTGTGATGCTGGTGATTGAACCCAGGGAGAAAGGAACCAACATCAAGTACTTAATTCTATCTTGAGCTCCTACCCATCTTTAAAGACTGAGCTAAATATTTGAGAAGCTTCCCTAATCCATCCAAGTGAAGTTCCTTTTCCTGCCCCATTAGACTCCTGATTACATTTCTCCCACCAGACCAGATTGCCTTAATGGTAAGGAGTATGGTTTCTCTTTTTCATTTGCCTCCCCAGGCCCTAGGGCAGTCTGATAGATGGTAGACCAATTTAGCAAATTGTGATAGTCAAATTGGTGTGTTAAGATATGAGAGTCCAAAAGGCCAATTAATTTATGAGGCAGCATATAATAGCAAGTGTCAGGTGAATGTTTTACATATTGGACTTATAGAAGTTCAAATAAGCCTTAGGTAGGCCAGCATGATGGAATTGTGGAACTTAAAGATGGAAAATTTTCATAATAAATAATAGTAGTGTTGCATCCAACCCGCACCTCTCCCCAAGAAGTGCAGCCCAGACAACTCTGCAGAAGCAGCAAAGTTTATTGAGGAAATAGGCACACAGGCCAATCGATTGGGGTCAGCTCTCCTTTCCTTCAGAGAGTGACCCTGAAGTAAGGGTTTCAGAGGTTATTATAGGGTGGGCTAGCTACATGACTCAGGAAAACATGATTTGGCAGATATTCAATCTATAGTTATTTACAGTTCAACCGTGACAGCACCTCCTATGTCCCCTTTCAGTTCCTGGAACTTTAGGTAACTGGCGAGGGGGTCTGGCAGCCTGTGGTTTTGCCCCCCCATCCGTGAGAAGCAAGCACAGCAAAGCATTAATCACAGAAGCACAAAGAGCAGGTTAGCTGATACATGCAGGCCTGAGCCAAAGAGACTCCATTTTGAGTTTGGATTTTACAGTAGTAATAAAAATATCTTTCTTTGAATTGAATTATATAATTTTATAAAAGGCAAATTTCTTTTTTCTAATTCAAGCTTTAAAAAAAATTGTCAGTAGTCATATGCCGAGGGAAATGAATTTACCAAAAGAAATTTACAAAGTGAATTAATTTCCTATGGATAACTAAGGACAGATTGAATAGTAATTTGAAGTTTTTTTTCTCCTGATTTCTCCCCTTGCATGGAAATTGTATAATTGACAGTGGAAGAACAAATGGTTAGGAATCAAGCAAGGCAGAAAAGGTTGCCAGTCTCTGAATCTTTGAGGATTGATTCCAGAGAAATAGTGTGTTTTGCTATTAGTATAGCCTCTGTTGATTTGTAGTTTCATCTTTTTTTCTTTTTGTGTCAAAAATGCAGTAATTAGAATCTTTAAGGGCTCAAGTGGAACTTTTTGTTTTTGCAGACTATTCTTTCAAAAGTTGAATTTATTGAGAACACAAACATGGGCTATAATTAGCCCTTACTGAAAAGAAAAAAGAAATTCAATGTTTGTGGAAAATAGACAAGCTGTTCTGGATGTAAAAAAATAAACATTAACATGATTTCTGTTTCTTTTCAAGCTACTATTGTGCCAATATTATAATAACAAACTTTCTCTATGATAACTCTTCCTGCCCCCATTTTTCCAAAGGCTACTGCCATTGTAGTAACCTTTCCAGATTATTAAATTCCCCAAATAACTATAATTTAAGCAAGATTTTATCAGTGTCACTGAACTGACAAATGCTAGTTGACAAGTACTCTGAACTATTCCAGGAGCCCCTTTAAGATGTTTTATTGAAGGTTTGCATTGAAAGACATGAATGGGAATGCTAGACTGGGCATTATTTGTATGTTAAGACTGTGCTAGGGAAATGGTTGTAGGGCCAGGCACGGAGGCATATGCCTGTAATCCCAGTCACTTGGGAGGCTGAGGCAGGAGGAATGTAAGTTCAAGACCAGCCTCAGCAATTAAGTGAGGCCCTAAGCAATTTAGTGAGACCCTGTCTCAAAATAAAAAATGAAAAAAAGGGCTGGGGATGTGGCTCAGTGGTTAAATGCCCTTATTTCAATCCCTGCTACAGAGGGGAAAATAAAGAAAGAAAGAAAAGAAAATGGAAAACGGTTTGTTTGGGAGTGGTAGAGAAACTTTGGATACAGAGTGCTTGCCTAGCATGTATGAGACCCTGAGTTTGATCCCCAGCACCACACACACACACACAAAAAAAGATAGATACAGGGAACTGTGTTGGGCACCAGTGGAGTGAAGCAGAGTATGTGGGAGGTATGAGTAAAAAAAAAATTGCAGCTGACATTTTTGAAGACTTATTGTCCTCAAAGGCTTTATATATCTTATTTTTTTTTAATTTTTAAGTTGTAGATGGACACAATACCTTTATTTTAATTAATTATTTTTATATGGTGCTGAGGATCGAACCCAGTGCCTCACACTTGCTAGGCAAGTGCTCTACCACTGAGCCACCACCCCAGTCCTATCTTATTGTTTTATTAGTGCATTCTAATTATAAATAATAGTGGGTTTATGCCATATTCATATGTGCACAGGCTTTTTATATCTTACTTAATCCTAATAAGGGATCTGATATGCAGATATTTCTCCCACTTTATAAATGAAAAAAACTGAGACAGAAATGGTTATATTAACCCTGTTACATAGTCCTTAAGTAGTAGATCACCCCCTACTCCCATGGTACTGGGGAACCCAGAGCTTTGGGCATGTTAGGCAAGCACTCTACCACTCTGCCATATCCCTAGCCCTAGATCAGGGATTTGAAATGAGATTTGTCTAAATCCAGGATCAATTGTTTTTCTCAAACAAGAGTTGAGAGGAATTGAAGAAGTGAGAGTGGATTTCTTTGTGGATGGACTGCTCATGTGTTTTCAGTCCTCCTCCCCAGACTTAAGTGTGGTATGGTCTCTGGAGTCAGGCTGGTTCATAAAAATCCTGTTCTACACCATTTTACCTTGAGTAAAATTACCTAACCTTCTTGAGCTTTATTTGGCATTTTCATGTATAATATGGGCTTAATGATACAAACCTCTTTTAAGAGTTGTTTGGAAGTGTAAATTTAAAAAATTTAGACTAAAACTTTAACATCTACTACTTTCTTTCCCTTTTTCCCTTGCTTAGGACCTATCTTATTACCTCTGGGTTATAATATTTAGTGTTACCTAGGCCCCTTTGGAGTACAATTTGGTCATATTTTCTTTCTAAGGTGGTTATATTTTATGTTGTTGTAAGGACCAATTTTAACCAAAAGCAGTCTGCCAAGATGATCATTCATCTCTCTCTCCCACCTACTCAAGAATTGTGTGAAATTTCCAAGTGCTTCTGTCTCTCCTCTCTGTCTGGATTCCTTGGGGCTGACATCATAGACATGGAGGAGTCTCTGACCTTTGAAAATTCTTGACAGTCTTGAATGTTGTGGTTTTCCAGTAAGTTTTGAGTGGAGTAAGAGAGGACTCAGAATCAGATGCAGATCTGGTGGAGCCAGGGGAGTGGGTATGCCATGAGAATGTGGAAGCTTTGAGGGATGTTGTAAATGAGAGAATGTAGGGTCAGGAGTTTCTCAGGCATCTTAACAGAGGTCTGTTATCTACTATCAGTATTTGATTTGGGATCATTTTTCTCTTTTACTAAGTAGTTGGGTACTCAGTGCCTACAGACTGATTTTAATATCTGATTATTCATTTGAGATAAACAATGTTAGGAAGAGAAAGCTGTTGCAGATAAAATCATATAAAACAATCCAAAGCAAATGCCTTTGAGAAGAGCCACTGTTTTAGACTTAGCTGTGTGTAACACTGGCGTGTGTATGTATGTACAGTTGGGTATTGTACAAATACACTTCAGTTTATCTGAGTAAAAATCAAGTTCCTGTTAGGTGCTTGAATGCTAGGGATACAGAATGCACAAGACAAAATTTTTGCTCTCAAATTGCTCCTGGTTTAGTGGGGAGACAAACATGTAAATAAACATAAATGCCATGTACTATGATAAAATTATAAAGGTGGAGTACAGGAAGCAGTGGGGATACCAAATGAAGTGGGCAGGTTAACTTGGGAAGCCAGAGACTATCTTGCAAATAAGAGGTGATCCCAGCACTTTGAGAGGCTGAGACAGGAGAATTGTGAGTTCAAAGGCAGCCTCAGCAATGGCGAGGCACTAAGCAACTCAGTGAGACCCTGTCTCTACATACAACACAAAATAGGGCTGGCGATGTGGCTCAGTGGTAAGTACCCCTGAGTTCAATCCCTGGTACCAAAAAAAAAGAGGTAAGAACTTGTCTAGGAGACCAGGAGTCATCCAGGCAGAGGGAACAATATATGCAAAGGAACTGAAATTTGAAACAACATATGCAGAGCATGTAGTATACTTGGGGAACTGTCAATACACAGGTAAATAATGAGAGAAAGAACCAGGTGATGAAGGGCCTTGTTTATGGTGTATAGAAAGTTGGATGCCATTAAAGAGGCATTAAAGAATTTAGATATGATGGGATATGATGCTATCATATTTATGTTTTAAATTCTTCGTGGTAGATACTTGTAGAAGGCTGATTAATGTTTAGAGAGGAAGTTAAGAAGCCATTTTCTGGGTCTAGGTTATAAAAATCGAGATAGAATAAAAAGAGATAGAGCCTGTGAAAGGCCTTGGATGGATTTGAGAGACCTTTAAAGATAAAATAGTAGAGCTTTGAAAGAGATTTGTGAGCATGAGGCAAGAGAGAAAAGTACAGATTGGCTCTCAGGCTTATGGCTTGAATGCTTGGGATGATGTGGTACCATTTGCCAGAATAGGCCATACTGGAAGAGGAGTAGTTCGAGAGGGTGGCAACAGATGAGAAAATGAGCTCACATTTTTATGTGTTGAGTTTGAAGTGCCTGTGGGCTTCCCAGGTGAGGTAGAAAGAATTTGAGGCTTTAGATACCTTTGGACTCATTGGCATTTGGGTGCTCAGGGGCATGAATGAAGTTTCTCATGGGAATGACATAAAATGAGAAGACAGAAGACTTAAGACTAGAAGTGTGAATGTGCCAATCTTTAATGTAGGCACAGGAAGAGAAGTTCACAAAGGTGACCTGGGAGGCTAGAAGGAGATCAACAATAAGAAGGATTGCACGAACTTTTTTTTTTTTTTTTTAAAGATTTTATTTTTTAGTTGTAGGTTGACACAATAGCTTTATTTTATTTTTTTTATGTGGTGCTGAGGATCGAACCCAGTGCCTCCCGCGTGCTAGGCGAGCACGCTACCACTGCGCCATAACCTCAGCCCTGGATTGCACGATCTTAACAGTAAGTCAGTGCTATTCTTTCTGTAGAAGCTCATTTTAGTAGGTTAAGGACTGAAATGGGTTGAGAAAGTAGCGTGAGTGAATGTAGTCTAAGGAGTTTTACAGGAAAGGGGAAAGGGGAATAGTAAGCCACAAATAGGGAAGAGGAGAAACCTAAAGGAGCTCCTCTTGCTTTTTTTTTTTGCACTTTTTTCCTGTGAAGTGGGAGGCAAGGTCATTTGCTGCAAGTAAGCAAGGTGATATGAATTGACTGGGAAGCTCAAGGAAAATGATGGAGTGTAATAGTAGCTGAGAAGACTGGTTGAGGTAACAAAGTCAAGGAAAAGACACTAGTCTTTTCATGAAAAGGTGACAATACTATGTCTGTAGTGATACTGTTCTGCAAGATTATGTGATCTTGTTTGCTCAGTAGTCCCATTTAGTAGCAGAAAATCTGAATGGGGGATCCACCCAAGCTGGGTAGATGAAGTAGAAGGATAAGGAATTAGGTTTTCACAGAGAAAGAAATAAATGATCAATCGCTGGTTTCTTATTCCACTTTTTTTTTTTTTTTTTAAATTTTTGTGGTGATGGGGATTGAACCCAGGACCTCATACATGCTAGGTGTTACCACTGGGCTATATCCCCAACCTTAAGTCATTGGTTTCACTTTCAGTTTAAATAAGAAAGGAATCTTCTACTTTTCTCAGTCTTTGCTGTCATTTTAGTCTAGCACATCTTATACTCTTTTGCAATGATTTCCTAACCAATTCTCCCTTAATCCACTGCACTCCCTCCAAACTATACTCACTATAATCAGCATGATCTTTTCCTTATTTCTCACCATTCTCACCTCTATGTTCCTTTCTGCTGCAGAATTTTGATATATGTTTAAACTGCTTGGAGCATTTTTCCTATCCCAGTTTGTCTCTCGATTGCTATTTATTCTTCATTTCTTTAATGAAACATCACTTTTTGGGGAAGCTTTTCTTGATTCCTTATAATAGATAACATCCCTCTCCCCAGCATTTCTTTATTATAATTGTTTGAAATTTTGTGATTTTTTTTTCCCCCTTCCATACTGGAAGCTTTGTAAGGATGGGGATTGTGTCTTGTGTTTAATCTTGAGTGTGGTACCTAATATACAGTAGGTACCCCATGAATTTTTGTTGAATATGATGGTTAAGAGATTGAATGTCTTGGTGAGAAAGCAAGTTTAGAAGTAGTGAGGAAAAGCTGGGTAGAAGTGAGGTTGTGGTAGAGTAAGATGTTAGAGTTTAAGATTTAAAGGTGGTATGGGACTGGGGTTTTGACTCAGTGATAGAGTGCTTGCCTTGTATGTCTGAGGCACTGGGTTCAATTCTCAGAACTGTATATAAATAAATGATTAAAATAAAGGTCCAGGGGCTGGGACTGTGGCTCAGTGGTAGAGCACTTGCCTTGCATGCGTGAGGCACTAGGCTCGATCCTCAGCACCACATAAAAATAAATAAATAATAATAAATATTTTAAAAAAAAGTCCATCAACAACTAAAAAAATATGTAAAGGTGATAGGGTTCAGGAAGTGAGTTTTTGCAGCGGAGATTATAGATAGATTGTGTAGATGGGTGTTGAAATTGCTAAGGAATATGACAGATTTGAAGTGAGGAAAATACAAGGCAGGTATTTAAGTCTTTAATAAGTGTGATAGGCACAGCTCTTTCCTGTAGTCAAAGAAAGAAATGGGTAAGAATCAGTGTAGTTCCTGGAATCAATAATGCCCTAATCCCTTGGGAAGCAGTGTGGTCCTGTAGAAATATCAGAAGTTCAGACCCTCTGGGTTCAGACTTTGGGCCACCCACCTGACTTTTCAAGGCTTTTTTTTTTTTCCCCCTGTATTTGTAAATTGGAAATAATGAGACCAGTTGCAATTTTGTTGTTGAATAAGGGAACATTTTTGAAAGTTCTTAACCTATATTAACTTGTTGATTGCTGTCATTTCAAGAGGGCGTGGAAGTGGAAGTAGGAGTGAGAAGCAAAGACAGCAACAGTGAATTTTGAACAATGTACTTCATTTATTCAACATGTTGAGTTTATACTAAAGGGTCTCACAGACATTTACAAATGAATACAGATACAAGCAAATACTGATAAAAGGAAGGATTTTGTGAAATGAAGGCTGGCTCATGATAACATTGCAGAGTTGATCTACAAGTATTTATGTAAAGGAATGCTTTATCTATTAATTTTCCATGAAAAATCCATGCATGGGGTCAGTTTTTATTGTGAACAAAATATGTAAGTTACAGGCGGAGGGAGTCTGGTGATAGCTTCAGCTTTTGCTTAGAAAAGCATTTTCTAACAATTGGAGCTGTCCAACAATAAAATGGATATGGCAAAGTAATGAGTTCCCTGTCAGAACTTGTATTCAAGTGAAGACTAGATGTTTATCTGTCAGAAATGTAATAAAAAGGTTCTTGCACAGAGTCAAAATTGGATTAAATAATTGCTAAAGGCCCTTGCCTTTAGAAGATTGGAGGATTTTGACTTCATTCGAGATCTGTCTTTACACCAATAACAAATATTTGAGTGCTTCCTCTGTTTTATTTGAAAGATTGAAAGCAAGTGTTTTATGTTGTTGTTTAGGTTTTTTCCCTTCTTGGGTGTTGAGACAGAGCCAAAGGCTGTAAGTGTTGTCATTGACTTTAATATCCCCATTTAGAATTTGAGAAGCTTAAGCCAGGTGTTAGTGGTGATATAAGCTCCTCTCCTCACCTGTTGGGAGGGGTTAGATGGAGCCCCTGGCATGCATCTAGAGACATCAAATGTAAAAATATGTTGCCAAGAAGTTTTCTTTAGTCTTTAAATTTTTGTTGAAGAACAAGTCTTTCTGGATAATGTCAGATCTCCAAGTTATTATTTTTAAAAAATGTTTTTTGAAAGAATGACCTACCTATTGTGTTGACACATGAGATCTACAATGCCAGTGCACTCACTGATGATTTTCTTTTGCTTCTCTCCAGCCTATGTCTGGCTGGGAAATTGTCTACATGCCTGTGGTTTAGTCAAGTGTTCTTTCTTTTTCTTTTTCCCTCTCTTTTTCTCTTTCTCTTTCTCTCTTCTTTCCTTCCCTTCCTCCCTTCCTTCCTTCCTTCCACTGGGGATTGAATCCTGGGGCATTGTATCACTGAGTTGAATCCTCAACCCTTTTTATGTTTTATTTTTGAGAAGGAATCTTGCTAAGTCTGCCAGGCTGGCCTTGAACTTCTGATCCTACCGCCTCGGCCTCCCAAGTATTTGGGATTAGAATTGTGTGCCACTGTGCCCAGCAAGTCTTCTCCTTTCTGCTGAGCACTTCTTTGCTGATTGCTATTTGTGTGCTTCTTGTGTATTTCCCATTTCTTCCAGAAAGTTATTAAAGTGGCTTTACTGTTAACTATTTTTGAGAGAAAATTGAAATTCATTTTGTAGCTATGTTCTTCATTTGGATTATTCATGTGTTTAAGTTCCTTGGGTTGCTATACCATTTCCAGTGACCAAATAAAGTAAGCTTTGGAGAAGGAATTATTGCCTGTATTCTTGCCTGGAAGGGAAAGCCATTCATTCTCCTATGAATTCTTTTTTTTTTTTTTTTTTCAACCAGGGATTGAGCCAAGGGGCACTTAACTACTGAGCCACATCTCCAGCCCTTTTTTTTATTTTTTAATTTTGAGACAAGATCTTGCTGAGTTGCCTAGGTCCTCACTAAATTGCTGAGGCTGATTTTGAACTTGTGATACTCCTGCCTCAGCCTCCCGTGTGCCGCCACACCTGGCTCACCTATGAATCCTGAAAGAATTTAATTCTTAAGTGTAGAATGTAAGGAACTGATATACTTTATAACTTGACATTTTGAATTTGAAGTATCCTAGACCAAAAGTTCTTCATGTATTACTAGCCCTTACTGGTAATTATAATATTGAAACTAAAGTAAATTAGACATTAACAATACCTAGATTGAAAGAGAATATAAAGAACATGGCTTGTGCAGTTGTAGTGAACTAAAGAAGTTCATTTTTAAACTTATAAAGACCTTAGAATTAATCTAATTCAAATCTGTTTTAGAAGAGGCAATTGAAACCCTGTAGGTAATCTAACTAAAGTCACTCCAGTTAATATATAGAGATGTAGGTAGAAATGGTATGAGGTGGTGGGAGTAGCAACAGTATGGCTGGTGTCTATAGAAAGGAATTTCTAAAACTTCAAGAGATTGGGATCAGGACAGACCCTTATAAATAGAGAGGTGATATTGAATACCCTAGAATTTCTGGTCTGCTAAGCCTCAGAGTGGTTGCTTTGGTGGGTGAAGATTAATGGAGATTAATGTGTAAATTCACTTAGTCATTTAATCATTTATTTATCAGACATTTGTAGACTGCCTGCTATATTGTAGATATAATGCAAATGTTGGCTACAAATATGAATAACATATCTCTGCACTCATGGATCTCTTAAATTGCTAGAACAATACAATAGAGAATATTTTCTGTTTTGCCATTTCCCTTTGTCAAAAAGAAAAAAAAACCCAATGTTAATCATGATAGTGACCTTTTTTTTTTGTTTGTTTTGTTTTTGTATCAGAGATTGAATCTAGGATCGCTCAACCACTGAGCCACATCCCCAGCCCTTTTTTATATTTTATCTAGAGACAGGGTCTCGCTGAGTTGCTTAGGGCTTTACTAAATTGCTGAAGCTGGCTTTGAACTTGGTATCTTCCTGCCTCAGCCTCCTGAGCCACTGGGAATACAGGCTTGTACCACCGTACCCGGCAACCTAAGGTTTTTTTAACCCACAAAACTTTACTGTTTATTTGCCTTAATATTTCTAAGGAAGGTGGGTGGGGGTGGGGAACATGG